>PNEQ01023093.1:63679-80458 GCA_003012365.1 Medauroidea extradentata
ATTGTTTTCAGAAAAAATATATATATATATATATATATATATATATATATATATATACTCAGCAATATAATCATCAATCTTCCACAGAAGGCATTGCAAGGCCACTGGAATATTATTAGATTTGTGTAACTTATGAGCAAAATGTAGAATTTCCGGAATACGGAAATATAAACGTATCACGCGTCCTTGAATTCAGTATCGTTAGAATAGGTACGTTGTCACTTTTCACACAAATCGAAGTAAGTCTGTCAAAAATGTTGGTTAAAATGTTAACTATTGTGGTAGTTACTTTGCTTGGTCTTGTATCTGTTTAACCTGTTCGACTTAACATTCATACAATACATAAATACGTGTATATTAAATATATTCATATATACTCTAATTGAAAATTAAGATTAAGCGAATAACCCAAATTTTGACACGATATTGTTACATGGCAGTTATGTCATAGAAGAATAATTGATGGCCTTCCCTTTCAGGGTAGCTACACTGTAAAAATATTTGTAAATTTGCCACTCCGCTATATTATAGTAAGTTGGCATGGTAATTTTTTTCCTTGCGTAGTATTCAGAAACAATGCTAACCTGTTGCTCTGTTTACAAGCTGGAGTATAGCAAGTGCCCCATACTGTGTTTGTGTGAAAACCTGACCATACTATTTAGGAAGTTTTTTTATAGAGTACATGATTAGAAGAAATCCGCATCGACATCCAAAACATTAATAGACCAGCGGCTGAGCTGATCAGAAACAGGGAGGGAAGCAGCAATGCCTCCTATGGCGTAGTGCGCATAAAATATAGATGCTATAGTTCGTTCGGGATAAAGTAAGAACTAAAGATTTAACCTTTGAAAAATAACACTAGCCGTCACTGCATATAACTCAATATTAAGTATAGTTACCTTACTGCTTGTATGGTTGGCAGCGAAATAAAGTAATATAGTTCCGGGAGTTTCCTATTTAAATAAAACATTTCAGAAACAAAATCAACCGAAATCGACGTAACTGCATTTTATATCATTAATAAACTTTATTTGATAAATTGTATTGATTCGTACCGACTACACATTTAATTTTACACGCGCAAATATCAAGTGACGTGTACAGGGAGGTTGGATATTTCCCGTCGTTAGCAGTTACGAGTGGAAAGATAAGAATTGGCTGAAAATAGAACTTTAGCAGGGCTTGTTTAGGTGCTCACATTATCCCGAACCGTCTACACTATGCAGAACATAAGCTAAGAATAGGTAGATGTATCCTACCCAATCGAAAAATTAAAGGATAAATAATGTAAAATCTACAGTTTATGTACACCCCTAGAGCTAAATACATCTAGGTATACTACAATTAACAACTTTTATTCACATCAGACCTGGATATGTCTCAAAATGTGCAATACTTAGCTACTTCTCGTTTTTATTCACATCACTCATTAAGAAGCCATCTCATATTCACCTGGAGCAATTCCGGGAAACGAGGGATAGATGAAATCGGAAGGGGCCGACACGAAAATAGAGCCACGTTGTATCGACTGCTAGTCCAGTATACCACTGCCCACCTCTACTCTGATTAAGGAACCCACCTAATGGTTTCCGAACTGAACTGTATCGGATTAGAATCCTACGTTCATTTTGAAAACTATTAGGTAAACGTTTTTAAAATGTGCACATAAACACAAATAAAACACATTTCATAGAATAACCTTTAAGTATTCGCAAAACATTATGCTAACTGGAAATAATATAATACTATTTTTCGGCGTTGGAGTTCGTAAATTTTTTAGTCACAATAAAGTTTATTAGGCCCACGAGGGTATCGACACATTAGTAAAGTCTCATTTAATATTTCTAAATATGTAATTAAGATTCTTATAAATTACAGTACTTCTTGACATATAAGTGGTTCTTAAATCCTATATCTTGAATTTCACATGGCTCCCACAAGAACTGGCGTAATAATAACTATTATAAAGTTTTATACAGTTAGTTAATATCTTATGTTGCGCCTCGAATCGTCACATTTACCATTTATAAATATTTAATTAATATTAAAACTGATTACAGTTTCCCAAGCATTATAAGTGGCTGTATACACTGATGACTCGAATACAAGTGGAATTGTTTATACTCCTGTAAGCCCCGAGAGCTGGGACAAAAAAAAAACAATGAAAATCTTCCCTATGTCACTTCTGATAGTATCATATAGCATATATTTAGATATTCATAACTCCATGTTTAAACACAGAGAACCTTATTTTCGCCGAAGATATCCTAAGCAGACTCAAATTCTTCTTCTTCTTCTTTCCCCCTTCCGTATACCAACGCCAGGGCACACATCGTGAACAATTGCAATGTTCATGGTGTAATTTTCATTATTACACAATAATTTTCAATAATATAACAAAGAAAACTTGCTACAGACATGAGTCACTAAGCATTGTTTAATTTTGTTGTTATTTTATAACATTTATTTTACGTCGGAAAAGTTGTCAGACGGAGGTAGGAAACTTTGGCCATCTTCGGTTAAGGATTCATTTTCCGTATTCCCGTTACTAGAGCCTGAATATCATTATTAATTCTGTGATATTATTTTCGGTTCACCAAAGAGAGTCTACCCTTTCCAATTACTGTTTACAACACCAGCGATGGTATGAGAACTTGATAGCTGCTACCCAGTAAACAGTCAACGGAATAGTTATATACATTTCCCCGTGCAGGTGACATTCAGAGCGGTCAAGGGACAGAATCAACAAGGACATCAGAAGCGAACTAGCTTGTCGGCTCCATTAATGTCCACGAACTCGGGCGCTGTTTGGTTAATATTGTCCGCCATGTTGTAACAGTGTTTTAATGTAAACATTAATTGTTTGGTAATGCATTTTCCCAAGCTGTTATATCATGTGTTTGCATGTTTAAAATACAGTTACAGCAGTTATAATTTTATTTAATTTAAGTAGCAATGCTTCAAATCTGTAAACACTAATTTGCGAATGATGTGTAACCAAAACCTGAAATATTTATTTCGTTGCAGCCTGCCTAACTGACGCTCGTCATACGAATGTATTTTGACAAGAGAAGTGATATTAAAACAAATACTGAAACAACTTACCTTACTGAATACAGCGGAAATTACAAAAAATAGTATCTTGTTAACTTTCATCAAAACAATTAAATGCTGAACAATAGGTAGTCTCGCAATGCTTATTTTTAGCTATCTTGCAAGGAAAAGATATTAAATACATTTATAAGTGCTTGTAGCTTACAAATTACACATTTATTGTAACTCAAACGAAAAAATGCCGGAATATTACACATGGCTCCTGACATAAACAAGCAGACGACCGAGTTAGCGAAAGGTCTATGAAGTTAGTTTCTGATACCATTGTGTAGTCTGTGGTTAAGGTTATTTCAACTACAGGTTGAGAAGATCACGGTTTTTCGTTTGGCAGGGAAAACAATTTCTTCGCTGTTTGCGCTGGTCTCCATAAGCGCCAATATAAGTTCTTACAATTTCCTGTTTAATGAAAAGTACAGTATAATAACCGAGTTTTCGTGATTATGATAAAGGTTTCCCTCTTATGCGAATTAAACTGAAAAATAGCTGGCATAGCTTTGTTTTTCAGAACAACATCTAAATAAAATGTTTTTCCTAGCTACGTTTAATTTTACGGCGGATCAATTTTACCAAATTGATCAGACATAATTTTCAATGTTAGTAGCAATAGTTTAGGTATGGGTGAAAATCAGCTATCAATTTTGGTTTTCAAAAATTTCGTGATTATGTAATTGATTCTTATCTTGCAAAGAAAATGAGCTGAAATGACTTTTTTTTTAGTAAAAATGTTCAAGTCAAGTTATTTTCCTGGTTATTTAACCTAGTTATTAATAATTTTACTATATTTTTCAATTTAATAGACCTCTTTACGACTACAGTGCAGCTAAAGGGGACATCTTTCTCTTGACAGACTCATTTGTAATATTTCCGATTATCTTATTAACCTGTAGTAGAATTCACTTAAACTTAGCCAGGGTTAATTACATAACCATCACATACTTTATTAGATCACGTATCAATACCAGAGAAAGCAGCAGAGGAAACATTCCCAAATGAAAATCATCCATACGAAACTCGAATATGTTCGTAACATGTTTTTGTAAATATCCAACCTTAAGAGCTCTATACAGCAGGCGCTAGACGCTGCACTTGAGGTACGGAAACAGGCAGGCTATAAGAGCTAAACTGACTCGCGCGTCAATAAGCGTGTCACCTCTATGCACGGGGCATGTAAACCACATGAAGTGTTTTCATCGTTGGCTTTTTTCTATAGGACTTCAAGCGGTAGCCCTACTTTTTATTTACGGAAAGTGAGTAGTAAAGTCCAGTTTTACGTTCCCGGTTGGTATTTTTTACTAGACAGCAGTCTGAAAAAGCCGTTTTATGTTATCTTGAGATGCCCCGAAATCATGTTTCTAAGCTTGATATCTATAAAACAAGAATAGAGAAACAACGTTTTAAATGTGTTTTCTATTTCGAGATAAATATATGGAACACACGTTTAATAATATTTCTTTAAAATACTTTGTCCTAACACGCTGCAGCAATGATCATGCTATATGGGGTTCTTAAGAGATCTACGTACTGGATGTAATTTTTCGTGATTGATGCGCGGAGATTGCTGAGCGAGAAGATTCATCTGGCCACACTTGACTGAAACAATTTCACTTGTATTCGCGGAAAATTAGCTTGGGGGCCTTTTAGATTGAGACATTTCCGAAAAGGCTTTAAGCGGTAACCATACGATTTTAAGAGCTGATTGTTGTTAACCTAGCGCTTACTTCTATTGTTGTATTATACGATTTTGGATGGTACTTTTGAAGTTAAGTCTAAATAAACCTTTCCAGCCATACTGAGGGGCCCCAAATTCATCATTCCAGCCGAAGCGCTGCTATTTTTAAAATAACAGAAGCAAAGTTTAAAATCTGTGTACTTTCGTAGATAAACGTATTGCGAAAAGTTTACTGGTTTCGCGTAGTAAGAGATAAACGTGGTACGCTAGAAAAAACTGCTCATGTGTCTGGTACAAAGTCGCAAACAGTAGATCATTTCAGAGGTTTTTCCAAATTTAAAAGTTTTGAAATGTTTTCAAAAATTTTTGCTTCTGCTATAAATGTTGGCCACCAAACGGGTTGCCAGTCTTGACTACCTTAGTAAAAAGTAAACAAATTTTGCATACACATTCAAGGTCGTTTCATAAACAGCGTTTCATTAAAAGTTGTCTTTGGCTAGTGTTGTCATTATTGTGGAGACCAACTGACCGGACGTTTGAGTACGTTTGCTTAATTAATTACATTATTTTTAATATTTTCTGGTATCACTTGCTTATCAACTAATGAAGGGAATATTCGCAAGTAATCGACTTAATTTAAATTGTAAAACAGCAAAATACGATGCCACGTAGTTGTATTCTGCATTCCGTTCCACTTGCATCTAACATTTGCTATCTTATGGTGCAAGGTAGGTCACCGGGTGCAGTTGCACCACGTCCACCTCGGGGAAAGTGCCGCCCCTGTGCAGGGCGTATGGGAGGGGGGGTGAGCTCGACCTAGGTGCAGGGGTGACCTCTGATAGACGCCCCGCCCAGTGCCGCGGGCCTACGGACACCTAGTCGTCCTACCTACTACTTCGCTTCGCCTGGCACGCAGGCAACACGCCCAGCGGGGTCGGATCGATGGCAGGCAGGCCATAGTGCGCAGTTGGCGTGATATGATGCACCGCACGCTAAATTACCCGGCTCGCTGGCTCGCAGCACGCTTCGTCTTATACACAGTGCGCCCACTTTTCCCTGCATTCACCAGTGTTGCCAGACGTACAGAAGATCCTTACATACATGGCCATCTTTTGCATCATCATTCACACATGCCAAGGATCTTCTTCCGTATTTGTATGGCTATTGTGACGTAAGTAGTAAATAAATAATATACCTACCTGGAAAATATTTATAGCCAGTTTATATATATATATATATATATATATATATATATATATATATATATACACATACACACACACACACACACATATTCATGCATTACCATAAACGGACTTATAATAAGAACATCACGCGAGTCCTGGCCAGACGGAAATGTTAGTTGCGATATGTAATAGACGACATTTTACGTGCCCAATGTGGCAACGCAGGACTAACAAATTCCTCTCTTGCGCTCCACGTCCAGGTATTGTTTTATGTGTGTTACCTCAGGAAAATGTAGAGCAATTATTGGACTATAAGGAATTTGAACCTCTGCACATAATACGTTGTCATATTTTGCACGTAAAATATCATCTGAGCACCTGTGTGTCAGCTTTTATATATGGCGCAAACATTGTATTGGCGAGACTACTCGCCTCTCACCACGGCTATGTCGTCTCAATTCCCAGTGGCGATGTTCCAGATTTTCACACGCGGGCTGGTAGTCAGGATGATTTTCCCATTCCTCTGCAATTTCATTGCATAGCATCTTCCCATCCCTATTTCATTTTGCGTCACATCTCACATTCCGGGCAGGGGAACAGTCGCTGACTTCACTCCATCTTTCTTTCCTGTCAAGGCAGCAAACATAGTGTTGGTTCGCACAGCAATGTATATAATTTTATGTAAGGCTTAAAATGTTATTTATTCAAACAGTATACGAAAATAGCCCAGTGAATGCCAGATTTTGAAATATCTTATTCCCGAATGTATCTAGCTATCAGTTTATACTAGTTCGCAAAATCGTTGCACCGTATTTGAATGTGTAACTGTTACTTATGTAATATACGTACATTGTAAGGCTTATCGTGGCATGCATTTAAAAAATATCCTATGCTATTTGGCTAACTAGGCATTTTAACTAGCTGTTGACCGTAAGCAAAGTGTTGCGTTCGGAGATCTCTAACAGTTTCATGAGTTTTAAATTAAGAAGTTACGAGAGGTTTTCTTGTCTTAATTCAATTATCCTAATGCGTCCTTTATAAGAGCGCTTAGTCCTACTAATATTTTCAACAAAAATCTACAAGTTTAGGCAGAGAATCTCAGTGTGTTGACTACAGGTAAAAGTTTGAGATTAATGAGCACTTATTTCATGACAACAAAATACTTAACACCTATCTCATATTTTTAAAGCAAATATTTGTGTAGTGACCCGGAATTTTCGCGAAGTCATTTGAGGTAAGGTCAGATTTCAAACTTCGATACACATTAATTACTTCCTCGAGAACTGATAGCAAAAATTCATACCTACGTGAAAACACTCACTGACTCCGGCGCTACCTTGTCACATGAGCAAAAGCCGCTCATTGGAGCAGCATCCAAAGATAAAACAGTTGAATACAGAATGTATACAGGACTGTAGAGTCTAGCTGACAGGTTGTTGAACACGCGACATTTTCGGGTCTCTATTTATTTGACTTCGGCGCTCAGTCACCATAATTTTAAGGAAAAATATGCATTATAGAAATTGTAGTGCAATCAGGTTATTCATACGTGCTATTGGACTACAACGAGAGCTGATAGAGATCTGTAATCACACGGATTCTAAGGTTTACCCTTGGTCTCCCACAACTTGCTTCATAGCCTCTAAGCGCAAGCCGCTTCACATCACCTGTATTTCCCTCGAAGACCACATTCAAGGCGGCCGCCAGGTGAAAGGTGTGTTTGTGTGTTTGAGGCAAACGACACCGGCCGCCTAAATTATTGTGATGTCTCCTCTTAGCCCATTGCCGTAAGTGTGCGGGAAGCTCTCGCGGTAACGATTTTACTGTAAGACTTGAAGCGGTGACTATGTTATGTTATTGAACCCGTAACTGTGGCAAAGTCCAGTGTAATTGTAGACAACAATTCCGAACGAATACGGTACATATGTCTTGAGGAACAACCCTTCAGAGATAGCAGATTTTAGCAAAGCTCGAGAGCTTTAAAATATTGCTTCTAATGTACGCGGTGTCTTAAAAGTAATATTAACAAGTAAAATGAAGTGTGTTTTCTTTACGTAGACACTTGTCTCTGAGAAAAAAACGTAACTCCGAACACGCTTCAAGCAGTTAGAGCGCCAGCCAGGTGGCCGATATAAGGATTTGTCTCAAATAGCCCAGAGGGCACTCTCTTGCACTCTCTTGACGTGATAGAGTGCATTCCTTACTGTCAAAACTTTGAGGGAGGGTGGGAGAAAGTGAGAGTGAGCCAGAGTGAGCGACAATGCTCCCTCGCTCCACCCCCTCGCCCACTCTGCTGGAAGACATCATTGTTTTCATTCAAAATCGAGTGAAACGCGTCTCTGTGCTGGGCGTAGTTTATTAAGAGTGAAGAGGAATTCTAGTTTTTCATGCAAGTAATAATTGATGTTATAAGTGAATGGAGATATGTCCATAGCTTCCCTTTTCTCACACTTGCTGCATCCAAGGGTTGATGTCTCAGTTTCATTGAAGAGTGAGTCAGAGTGGACGTGAGTAAGAGTGTGGAGTGAGAGTGTACACACTATTTACTTGAGACCCAGCCTATGACTCATGTGTAGTTCTTATATTTCCATTTAAATTAAATATATAACATTAAACATTATAAAAAGATAGCACTTGAAAATAAACGTCTAAGTTTGATTTTATATGTTAATTTTTATTTTTACAAAATGACTGTTGACTTAATGAAGTTCTACACACATAGGCTTACCTTTACAAGTGCTAAAGTTACTGGCTGCTCAGGACTTAGACGCATACTCTAAGTAATTAGTAAAGACTTATTTACGTGCAGCTAAAATACATATTGTCGATATTATCATTAAAACAAAGTATAAATCATGTCATTATAATTGAACGTACATAAATAAATAAATATATATACATAAATCACAATTTCCACTTTTCTGTTTATACTAAATGTCGCAGAAACAGCGGAAACAGTTTGGACAGTGGATAATGTTTTATGTAATAACTAATTTACGAACAAAAACGTTTCAGTTAAGGGTGTTTAAGTGGGGAATAATCGTAATTTTACAATTGTACGAAATATTGTTAGTTATGTAGACGTTACTTTGAATTACATTTTCTTCATACTCACAAAATTTGCTCATACAGTTTCCCCATAATGCATTTCAAAGTCAAATGTTGCACGATTTTAGTTCTTATGAGCCGCAAAACTTAATGAACATAATGAAATGAAAAAATTCACTCTGAAATAACACGCCGTGTGCTTGATATGTTTTAAAATCCATTACAAAATATTTTTGCATTTAAAATATATATCAGAACTTTTGAATTTTTATGCTTTTATTATCAGATTTCTAAACAAGCAAAAATATTTTGTGATTGATTTTTAAACATGCCCGTGACATGTTTCAGTGTGAATTTTTTTCATTTCATTGTGCTAATTGGGTTTTGTGGCTTATAAGAACTAAAAACGTGCAAATTTTTACTTTGAAGTGCCATTATGAGAAAACTGGCTGAGCTAAATTTTATTTGCAAGAGGAAAATGTATTTCCAAGTAACGTCTATAAAACTTACACTATTTCATACAAATATAAAATTACGATTTTTCCTCTCTTGGACGATCTTAAAGGAGACAAAATATTCGTGCGGTAAGGTAAAAAGACAGCACTTGGACTCCAAAGGGTTCTAGAAAGGTACTCCAACAGTAATGCAAGATGAAACAAAGAGAAAAAAACTCGCAGAAAAGAGCGGTCAATAGAGGCAGGTGGCGTGCGAGGATCACCTAAATTGCAGAGAGTGCGCGTGGAAAGCTTGGAAAAGGTAGGGAGAAAAAGAGGAAAACTAGAGGAAAGACTGGAAAAGAGGTACGTCATAGATAACAGAAAAGGAGGACAGAGTCAGGCAGTGAATATAGATTCGTGCTGGCAGTCCGAGCAACAGTTACACGTGAAAACTGTCAGGGCAAGATTTACGACGCGTCCTTTTTCATGAAATACGGGGTCGAGATAAATTGCGACACAAAACCACTAGAAGAAACAGATCGAGAATACGTACCCAAAACATTACGTGTAGAGTTCCCGGAACTTTTGTTTTCCTGTGTGAGTTAGTTATCTGTCTACCTGTCTTCGAAATACTTATACATTTACCATATAATATATGCGTGGGTAACCTCGAAAAGCTGTCCACAATGTTTTAATGTTGAGTAATTATTTAAATCCGCCCAGTTCATTCAATCTCAATATGTGTGACTATGACCCTAAGGTTTTACGTAACTATACGACATACGAAAAAAAAAAACTTGCATTTATTTACAGGTCACAGCCTTCGCAATCATAATACGTTTGGACAAAAATTTAAGTTCAGCAAAGACTAAACCGTTTTATAAATTTGAGGGAATGTGTGGTGTACGCGTCTTAAAACTTCTAGATGAATTACGTATTTTGTATAAGATAACGGCTTGAAGAGTAATAATAAATTATTGTTATTTAGCATAAGTTGCACAGACATGTTTCCTTTGTCATCAGCTCATCATTAATTTATGTTTACAAACATTACGAGTAGGGACATTTTGATCAGTACACTACGGTCAAATATATTTATTTCGTTGTCGTAACAAATTAATTGAGAGTTTGGTTACTCTGATAGATAAATATGAATAATTTTAACGTGTTTTCAGCACTAGAAATATTTACTAATAATTTATCAGAACTCATCACTAAGCATAAATTTGTACGTGTCGGTCATTATTAACAGTGTGTTTAACAATTGCCTAATCGCGTTTACTGGAACTGTAGAGATTAAAATATGAAAATTTAATGTTAATTAAATAGTAATACTTTCAGAACTAAAATTTTAGGCTTTGTGGTTTCAAGGATATTCAAACGCTTTGTTTCGATGCAAAGTACGTGACTTGTAATTTAGGTATCGTACGTTTGAGTGCCAAAAACTCAATTGGTTAGAACATATTTTGTCGTTTAGAAATTTCAAAAATAAAAGTCACTAAATTTTGTTAATGTGAGCTTAAGCATAACTAGAAATAAACGATAGGCTCAATAATAATCGATAGCATGCAATATCGCACTAAGTACTGAACGAAGCACTGAACACAAAAACATTCAAAATAGTTACAAGTTTGTTGATAATATGTATTTATGATACCTGGTACATAGACAAAAAGTGCTACTTCTGCATCGTGTTTTCAGGTAAATGCATCCTGCCTATACAGTATAAAACTATTGTATAATGGTTAGAGCAATAGTTAGGTGCATTTTTTTGTAAATGCTACATTCCCGGCGCTTGCAAAATATGAATTGTTCCTCACAATGTACAACTCAGATAGAAAACATGAAATGTTCACAAAATCTGGCAGAAAATTGTTTCATTCAATAAGAGGTGTGTTACCTCTATTAACGTTCAATTGTCTAGAAATTGTCTCACATAATTTATACTCACTTTTTCAGGGAGATCACTTTCCGAAGTTTCACTGTTTAATTTATTTACATCCTGTATTTCTAGGCAATAACTACAGTTTTATAGCTTAAAATAACCTGTGAATATCCCAACGTCTTAAAAGACTTAGAAGATATGTAGGAAGAGTTCTTTGTTTCTTGGAAATTTAAATGCCTAATATTACATTTATTGAATTTAAAAATTAGCAGTTGTGGATTGTCAGCATTCATTAGAGCTATGGAGATGTTAACTAATGTATGTGAGGGAAATATATATAAAAAAGCCAGACGATTGAAATGTTTTTTAAACAAACGAGAAGCAACTACAAAAGTGAATTACTTGAACATCGTTTGGTAACATGAATATGTTAATTTCAGGATTTGTTACTACAGCGTAGTAACAAATAAAATGTGTCAAATGGTGTTACGTTAAGGTAACTTCTCTGCGTGCTTTGCAGTAACTAAAGGTCGTACGAGGCTACCCATGTCTTCATTCGTGGCCCATAATGTCCAGTTTTTATCGTTATGACAGTCTCTGAATGCAAACTTTGTTAAATATTTGGTGACTGGTGCAGAGATTAAAGATTTACTGGTACCTTATTTTTGCCTCTATATTTCTCTCTCTCTCTATCTCTGTTTTACATATTACAACAAAGGAGTAACAAAGCTAGCCGTTGAAGGGCGTACATTTTAAAATTATTTTACGTTAAAATTTGACGTTATCTGTGGTATAGTATACAGCGGTTAAAGGCAAGACTGTGGCAGTCGAATAATATTTACACTGGTTTAAATTTAACACAATTATTTGAATGCACTAATAGAAAGGTGTTTCTGTAGGTACAGTTTTTTTTAAAATAAGGACGAATGTCCAGTTTTATTGTCGGGATTTCTACAGCAAATGGTTCTGTAGTAGTAACACTGTTCTGTAGAAGAAGCAAACCGCATCTATCTACTACAGAACATGTTGTTACATCTAAAGAACATATTGTTGTAGGAGCAATCCAGATAGTACCGAAAAACAAATTGTCTGTCGTTCGTGTTATTCAAAATTATGATACCTACAACGAAACATTTCTTTTAGTGTGATCCTGTATCGAATTTAGACATACAATCCTTAGACATTAGTACCTATTTCTTTTCATTGTTAACTGTATCTAGTGATGAATGTGTGGTACTAGAATGTAGATATTTTATGACAAATGTGGCCAGGTATGAGGTCGCTAAAGGAGCGTGTATGTCCGCAGGATGCACGCGATGGGAGGCATCCACTCGGCGCTCGCCATCAAGCGCCAGAGGAAGCGTCGCGACGAGCAGCGACGCGCCAGGGAGCGACGCTTCAGCTCGCAGTCGACCGACAGCGGCTTCACCGTCAGCCCTCGCAACAGCATGGGCAGCCTCGACAACCTGGGTCGTCGGCGGCGCGGGGGCGGCGACCGCAAGCAGTCCAGCGACGACGTCGGCTCCAAGGTCGTCACCAGCATCGGCATGCTGCACATAGGCGTCGTGTTCCTCGTGCTGGGCGCCTTCCTCACCGTGTCCGGCCTGCTGCCCGACGACTTCAGCTCCTTCGGCAAGTTCTCGTCGGGCGGCTGGTTCAACGAGCTCGTCTGCACCGGCGCCTTCGCGCTCGCCATCGGGCTCTTCCTCGTCATCCTCAACATGATCATCTCGAAGAAGGAGGAGGACGAGCTGAACGACTACGTGCAGCGACAGCTGACGAGGTCCAAGTCGGGCCACCGTCTCATTAGGGACGTGGAGACAGGCTGTTTGTCCACTAAGCAGGAACACCGCAGCAAGATGGAGCGTCGTGGCTCCGACTACGACTCCGAGTTCAACGACGCCGTCGATTACCCTGCGCCGGTACACTCTCCGACGTCCCCCTCGCACCTCGGGCTCATCGTGAACGGCGACGCCATCCTCTCACCCGGACACCTGGAGAAGATCTTGGAGGAAGAAGCGTCTGAGAAGGGCGAGGAGGAGTCGCGAGCCATGGACAGCTTCAACAAGGAGGTGATGTCCAACGGCTCGACGACGACCAGCTTGAGCGCTGGCACGCCGTCCGAGACGCACGAGCTGCTTGCCGGATCTGGAAGGTTCTTCAAGATGTCCAGGATATGAGAGGAGCAGTACAGTCCGTACCCTGAAAAGTTTGAGTTCCCTGTGGTGAAGACGTCTAGGATATAGGCCGTCTTCACCACCCAACCATCGCGAAGCATTCGCACGCATAAGCACGCACGCACCGTGGCACATTACATTCATTTCAACCGTAAGCGTCTTTCCAATTTAACTCCGTCATTTGTTACTTGCGGAAAGATTATCGGCGAAGATGCGTGACTATACATAGTTGTATGTACGGAAACTAGATGTCTGTGGTGGAGTATTACTATAATTATTTGTAATTTACGAAAATTACATTTGTACAGTTAAAAATCGTTGTGTGGTAGCAAAAATAGTATTTTCTATCGTACGCAGGCTAATTACATTTGCCCTAAACATAGAGTCAGATTAATGTTCACATGTCACCACGAATTTGACACTGAAGTATATTTCAATCGTTATTTTTTCATTATGTGTAACTCCCAAATAATTTTTTTCATGTTACCCCAATTATAGCAAAAACCCAGCATGACTTTATAAATAGAGCTATTTCTTTACATAAAGTAATAGAATGATTGTTTTTAGTTCAAGTCAACGGGTTACATTATGTTATTACATTCCGACAGATGCAACTAATTTGTTGAAAATGCTTCAATGACGCATTCGAAAAAAAAAATATTTATTTCAGAAACGGAACAAAATTCCGGTGTAAAATAAGATGAATTATTTTGTTACTACGCCTCTTTATGAATGAATTTTTATTAGTTCTCTGTTAACAGCATTTTATATTAGTATCGCTATAAACTAACAAATTATTATATTGTTATATAATGTTCGGTTTATATACCCATTTCAGCTCGTATAAAATGCATAAACAGATTACTTCAAATATCATAAAATATCACTCAAATGTTTTAATTGTGTTTGTTAAAAACATACGACATTTATTTCAATAAATATACACCAGCAGTTCGTTTTGTCTTGTATTTCTACAACCAGTTTACTAAATAAGTGATATGATTTTGACATTATTGGAAATTTTTTTTGCAATCGATTAATCCTTGTACCTGCAAGATATACTATTTATTTCAATCAAACGAAATTAATTAACTTAGAAAATGCAAAAAATTTACAAGCATGTGTACATATTTTTAAAAAATTATATGTTTACTAGGTAATTTTGTAGGAACTAAAACACGCACGAAGAAAGATATTTTTTGGGGTGAGTTGGTTGGCGTGTTGACTTTTACATACCTTAGAGTTTTCAAAATATTATTATAATTACAGACCTAATTTTTTTTTAAATTTAAATTTTTGTAAAACGAAAATGTGTGGTAGGGAAAGTCGAAATCTCAGTTAAAATGTTTTGTAAATAACATTCATAACAAACGGGTTAATCAACAACCTCTTATAATTTCATCATAAATTTGTAATTTTTCTACTTCTGATTACCACAAAAATTCCAGTACCGCTAACTCAGTTTGAATCTTAGATCGAGATTTTACTGTGCAGCTACGTTTACTACACTTCATCGCTGCAAACAAATTTCCATCGTATAAATGAACGACAATTATTGTATCAAGTTAAATGCCTATAAGTAAAACATTTTTCACTTCTTAGGTGACCACAAACGCACCAAGCCACGAGCCACGGCAATGCAAGCTCACATCTGTCACGGCAAACTTCGCAGTAGTTCTCAACTCCGCCCATGATCGTTCCAGGAACGAGTCTGTCTCTCTCTCCGCCCTCTGAAAACAAGTTGCCTTCGACGCCGAGAACTTGCCGCTGCTTCCGTGCGCTTCTTCACCACTGCTACCGCATCACTGCCGCTGCCATTAGGTGCTTGGGAATCAGCGGTGTAGCGTGGTCATTTTCCAATAGTGGTATATGAGCTCCGACATATACGGCTTGAGCACGTTTCTACCAGTCATATCTGATGATGAATTTTCAGCCCGAAGTCTTGAATGAACCTCAGGTAAAACCCCTGAAGTTGGACTTGGCGAGGATGATAATGCGGTTGTTCGTCATTGCCTTCCGCAGGCTGGTGATGAGGGGACGAATTAGAATCTGGTGAGGTAACTCCCCCTTGGCAAAGGATATAACCCTGTATCCTTGTTTCACCTGCCAAGAGCTACTGAGATAAGCAGTGGGACTGGATACCAGGGAATTTCTCAAGTTCAACGACTTGCCTGTCATGTGTACTCTCAGTCCTCAAACTACTCGTTCGCAGGCTGTTGTTCGAATAAGCGACCAGTTGTACATTTTACAGTAAAGCACGGGATTCCGTGAGAGTTTGCACGCAGGTTCATCATTGGTTCACTTTCACACATACACACAGAAATTAAATGCATGTAATTTGATTTCTTCAGAGTATCTATAGTTACGTCTATACGCAGGCAACATTTTCCCGAAGCTGTCCAGCAACCTAACATTACGGTTAGTTGTAGTGCAAGGAATCGGACCCTGGACCCTGTCACACCAACCACGAGTTCTAACTATTGAGTCGAGCGGTCGGACTCGATACTAGGAAATTTATCAAGACCAACGAGTTGCCTACTGGACTTCAATGTCGTGTGTACTCTCGGTCCTCAAACTAAGATGCAAGCAAGATGCTGTTCGAATAAGCAACCAGTTGTACATTTGACAGTGTAGCATGGGAGACCGTAAGAGTTTGCATGCAGGCTCGACATTGCTTCAGACATCTCAACAAGTTTCGTAAACAACGACCCAATCTAAAAAGTACATGAGCTAGAAATGTAACTTCTCCTCGTTGAAACCATCAACATTCCTAGTCTCTAGTCATACCCAGTGATTAGGAAAAAGACTATTTCAGGAGTTCAGTACCAGAATGTTTATATTCACTGTACTGTATATACTCAACCCCATGACAATTTTTCTATTAGTGATAAAATACAATGAACGTATAGGCGGGTCTGAGTATGCATATGCCAGTGGATTCTAACACCCGGGTCATTGAAATTTTGAAATTTTCATTTCGCTCTCAATGAAGAGGAGTTCCGGAAACCAGAGTGTATTTATGGAGAATTTATTCCACATCTTGGAACACTCCACGCTACACCACTGTAAAGAAAAAAATATTATTGTGAAACCTATTTTTTCACTTTAATAAAGGATGAGATAATATAGGAAAAGCCAACCAATATCTCTATTACTAGAGCTACTGACCAAATGGAAACCAAACGCCTGTAGAAGTCATAAGAGGTATATTTAAACAGAATTCATATGATAGGAAAAATAATGACTTCTACAGACAAGTCAG
>PNEQ01023094.1:0-17262 GCA_003012365.1 Medauroidea extradentata
GAGAATATTAAATAAATATTTAATATAATCATTTGATCTTTTCTGTTCTAAAAACATGTTATATTTTATTCTGAAGTTAGGGACACATACCAGAAAGGTTCATCAAAAGATATAGCTTTGTTTACACTTCTTAGGTCATTAATAGTGTGGAGAACTAAAGAAAAGACCAGGGGAGTGGTGTTACGTCCAGTGTTACTGCCGTCGCTTTTCTGTGACCATGATTTGGACACAGAAGGGTCTCAGTTGTCTCACACTGTTACACCAGCATTTGACTTCCAGGCGTGACAATGCTGCCGAAATAGTTTCACGTGTATTTATTCGTTAGGAATACACTGTGATTCGTTGCGGAAAAGTCGACTCGTTGCTAGATACTAGGTATAGTCTACATGTCCGACGTCAATTATTTACATAGTTTTCGTTAATTTCGCGTAGTTTCATTTGATTTGACGAATGGGAATTATATTACCCCGATGCCAAACGTTTGCCATAGGTATGCAAACCGGAGCAAAAAAAAAAAAAACGCTGTGAGGACACGAATCCCTATTTACCTATTTATGCTATTTTAGTAAGTTTTTTTTTAAATCCTGATAGGGAGCAGATATCGTATAACCATTACATTGAAGCATTGGAAATTTTTTGTACTATATAGGTAGCCTAATTTTTTAAAACATTAGTTGTTTTTATAATTTTGTCTCGTTATTGACATTAAGAAATTTTTATTAAGTTAATAATTAGCCAAAACTATATAATCCAATGAATTAAAAAAAAAAAGACACATAGTAGAAACTATTTCCAACATTTTATGAAACGGTTTTGCTATATCTGCTCCTCTTAGGTAAAAAAAAAAATCTTAAAGGGAGTACTTCGGCTCCAAACATTACCCCTCTCCCTCTGGGCCTCACCCTCTGTCTAAAAGGAATGCATTGTTTCACGAATAAAAAAATTCGTTTCTAAACATATACCAGCAGTGAGAAAGTACACAGAACAGACTATACACGTTGCTCGGTAAATATCCGACCAAAAGGGAAAAAATTATGGAAGGATGCCAAAAAAAAAATTGTGACAAGAGAATGTGCGTGTCTGGAAATGACGCCATAAGATGTGAAAGGTGAAATGAAAGCCAGGCGAAATGCATAATTATACTGGATTTATTACGTCCGGAAGTGACAGTTAATACAGTAAGCTTTAGGAACACCTACACGTAAACGAATCTTACAGACGAACTGATGCCCGTACATGTCCAAAGATTCCCCGTTATGTTCCGAGCCTCTGCAGCTGCAGCAGTTTGTCTACCAGCAACTTCTTTCTGGGAATCTACTTCATATGACGATACATGTTTATTGTAAAACCTCGTTTAACTTCATTTCGCATCCATTCAGAACGGAAGAGAGGAAAATTATTTCATTTTCTACACACTGAGAAAAAAACATAATTTTATTTAACGGTATTATAAATGACATTCCTATATTTATTTTGAACAACATTTCTTTGGAAATGCCTTATTAGAATTTAAAAAAAAATGGAGTTACGAGGCTTTACAACTAATGTAACGTCATGCTTGCTCCCTTTACCACTTTTACAGTTTTACCACCTGTTTCACGCCGGGGGATCAGGGTTCATCCCCGGATTTTTGTACTCGGGGAAAAACTTCAGTACGGTGTCGTAGTTTGCCTACAAAATGCTTCCAGTCCCCGTATTATTTATCCCATGCCGTACCAACTTTCCTAAAACTATGGACACCAACCTATTCAATTTCACGAACCTGTCATCCAAGAAAACACCGCAAGCTTTATCTTCTTCTTCATCACTGTTAATAACCTGACTGGAATGACAATGGAAAAACCCTCCTCGAAAGACATCCAAAATCGAACTCGCGACCTCACGAACGCGAGTCACGTACAGTTGCATTTCCAGACCTACAGGTCCAAGGACACACGACTGCGGATAGAACTGACGGCACGCGTGGACGCGAACCATCGACGTCACAATCGCGGGGTCGCAGAGGTCAGGATGCAGGGGTCGAGCGAGGTACACTTCCAGCCTTCAGCGACGCAGCTCAGTCTTGGCTGTCCTACGACTACTTAGTGTAAGCTCTCATGTCTCGCGAGCCGACAGCGACTTCAAATCTTCTCCCGAGCGCCTACCTTAGCAACAAACACCGGCTTGACAAATCCGCTTCCGCACAGAAGACAGGCCGGGTGAAGGATGAACGCTGCTGTCATTTTATATTGTAGTTGGGACCTGGCACGTGAGCTGTACTGTAGTGTGGTATGAAAAAAGTGTTTTTTCACGTATAAATATTAAATATGTTTCAAATGCGTTTTACCTAAGAAAAGAAGACACAAAACTATGTCTTTATCGTTTAAAAAAATACAAAACACGATTGTCAGCTTCTCAAAAGTGGTAAAAAATACCAGCCGTGATAGTAAAACGAAATGATAAGATACCTGCGTTGGACTAACACATACTTTATACAAATAAAATAATAAAGTTCCACTGAAAACCCTTTATACGAAAACACTGAACGCTAGTTAAGTACGGCCTCGAACGAGGGGAAAAAACTGTGGTCTAATTAACTCAAGGCGAAGGTGGTGTTCGCTGGAAGGCCACATTCGCTCCCAAGCTCATACTGGGCGTCTGCTACAAGAAAGCTCGGCGATGTTGTCACGCGACTCTGCGACCTACTGTACTATTATGTTCGTCCACGGCGCCGACAACATTATCAGGCGAACGGATTCCCCTGCTCCTGCGATATGTTTTCCACAAAACACGTCGTTTGTCGTAAAGGCATTTGCCCTAAACTGTAGGGTAAACGCCTTTAGGACACACGACTTGACTAAGGCAAATATCTGACACAAATTGTTTGCGAACACGCTTTTAGGGTAAACACATGTAGACGTGGATTTAACGTTTAATTCGCAGATGGTAGAGCAACATAATCCAACCTAAACGAACCTAGCATAACCTAACATAGCTGAGCTTCAACTATAAAGGTTTTAAGAAACTAACATTCAAACTTCTTTTGCAGAAGTTTTATTACAGCATTACATAATACTGGGATGATTCTCTGCAGTGAAAGATAGTTAAGTCATTAAGCATTAACAAAAATATTGTAATTTCCATTTTAATGTGATCTGTATTAATACTTTCTTTATTATTTTGATAAGACATGTACATGACAAAGCTCTATAATGTCAAGTATTCTAATTTTATGAAGTTTTGTTTTGTGTGTTATCATATTTGTTTACCTGCATTATTTTGATCTCTGTCGTAATGTTATTAGCACTGTTCTGCATTTTTTCCTTGTTTCTTTTATACGTCAAATGTTGTACAATTGATTTTGGCATGTCCCATAACCTGTATATTAGGGCTTAAACGATTCAAAAATATAAATGAATGAATTAAAGCTAACCTAACCTAATTCAAGAAAATAGAAACTTGTAGGGCAAACGACGGACCAGAAAATACTTTTAGGACAAACGACGGTACATACAATTATTATACGGCAAACGCTTTCACGTCAAAAGACTTAAGGTTAAACGTATGTGTGAGGAAATTATTTTAGGGCTGACGACGCGCTCCCGTTCTCCACACTAAGCGACTGACGAGCTGTGAATGTAATCGGGCCAGACCCCGTAACAATTGTGTCCACGTGACTTGTACGCCAGACACGTAGCAGTAAGCTGCGTCTCGCCAGCTTCTTTTCTCAGGACAAATCTGCTCCTCACACGCTCTTACATTCCACACTGTCCCATCCCAGCGTCACATCAAACATTCTTAAGGGCGCAGCCTATCGCAATTTTCATCAACATTATTTTATTTTGTATTTGTACCACATATTTTTTTTTTATTTTAGACACAAAATGTGACTAAATTTGGCTCTTATGAAATTTTTTTATCTCTCATAGTTTTCGCGTAATGGCTTATAGTCATATTTTGCATGTTTCCGTTTTAACGACTACACTAACACCAACTGATATACCAAACAAAAAAATCACAGTGGATAAAGACATTACAGGCTACAATGACATGGTCATAAAATTAAAGAATAAAAATTATTTGTATTTTTTCAAAAATGCTGAAACTAAAAATAAACATTTTAAAAAATTCAATAATTTTTTTAAAAATACAAATAATTTTTATTCTTTAATTTTACGAGCATGTCATTGTAGCTTGCAATGTCTTTATCCACTGTGATTTCTTTGAGTTTGGTATATCAGTTGGTTTTAGTGTAGTCGTTAAAACGGAAACATGCAAAATATGACTTTAACAAGCCATTACACGAAAACTATGACAGATAAAAAAATTTCATTTAGTCACATTTTGTGTCTAAAATACGAAAAAAAAAAATACCTGGTACAAATACAAAATAAAATAATGATGACGAAAATTACGGTAGACCGCGCCCTTAATCACGTCGATCATCAGCGCTGTCAACTCCAATGCAAGTCGACCTCAAAAAATTTCGTGTTCACGTGACATAGACGTCTGCATACTTCAAATTTGTAAATAAAAAATACACATCGCGTAGTTATACGGTAAGATTAACATTTATAACATTAAAATCTGGTTACTTATGTAAATAATGTGCCAAATTTTGTACGTGTACTATTACTGTAACTGTGGTTTCACAATGCCCCGACGAGGTCGGGACAACAGCTCCGACACAACAGTTCTGTAAGCAAGACAGCTACGACGATTCTGGTAGCGTTCACAATGCTCCGACAGGCCGAGGTGCGGCTCGTGATATGGCCGTCGGCAGTACCAGAAAGTAGACGCCATCATATTTTATTGAATGTGTTATCTCAATCAGCTGCTTCATGATAGCAAAAATGAAAATGAAAATGAAAAAAAAAAAAAAAATATATCTTGCTAAATAAAAGGCAACAGAAACATAGTGTATAATGTTCTTCGCTGAAATGAAAATACTTTTAAAACAAAACTGCCATTTATTATTTACTCGCAAACAACCTAATTGCTTTGATTATAAACACGCAATGAGCATCTGGCGCGAAAATTAACTGAAGTCAAGGTACATTCGATGAAGTTTATCGGTTTCCGAAGTGTTATTGAAAACAAAATTTTTTTACAGACGTGAAATATACCAAGTATTTTCAGTTGCAAGTAAATTTCGTTTTGTAATGTTGCATTTCCTTTCCCTGCAAGGCCCGACACAGCAAAAATTAGAAATAGAACCCACTCTCATCGGGCTGTCGGGGCAGTAGTTTTGTCGGACTGAAGCTTGCTTTTTGTTGGTTACTGCTCAGATTCTGTTGTGTCGGGGCTGCAGCGCCGGGGTTGTCGGGGCATTGTTAATCCACCTTTAGGGCAAGGTAAATTATGACTCGTCGACACTGTCTTGACATAATGACAGGAGCTGGGAGAGGAATCGACCACGTCATCTATATTAAGGGGGAGTGTTAGACAATTTTATTGTCTTTTCTGTATTTGAGCCATAACATTTATTCAAATTGTACTATTAATATTTTCTCTTTGACAAAGCATACGATATAAACTTGGCAAACTGCTTAACAAAAATAATATTGGAATCTTCCATCAATTTGTCATGCTTCACAAGAATACACTTCATCATCATAAAATATATCTTATCTGAGCATCAGTATATTTGTGAATAAATTACACATGTTTAAACTAGTTCTTCGGTGAACGTTTTCATATGCGAAATGGGAATCCCATAGGATCAGCGGACCCAAGGTAAGGAAACGTGATAATACCAACTAATACTAAGGCATGGGATTTTACATACATAGAATCGTGATAGGTATGAGAAGTGTACAAAATATTTTCATTTTAAAATAAATATTTTAATAATTACATCATAAATAATGCTAAGATTTTATGTAATTTTTAAGTTTATAGCAAGGTAATGCATATTACTGAAGCGCAAAAAAATAATAAATCCTAAATTAGTGTTTCCAAAGAACTAATGAAAAAATAATAATTCCAACTTGGTTGGCGTTATAAAAAAAAAAAAAAACTTTTGATATGAAGAGAGAGGGTGAAAGACAGCGGCACCGCGGCTATGTGAACGAGAACTACCACAACGTCGCAATAGTTTCTTACAATAGTCGAATATAAGTTCTTCACACGTACATGGTAATTACGATGCAATATTTTCCAAGTTATTTATCGCCAAAAACATCAACAAAAACCTAGCCACAAGTCACAGTACAAAATTATTTTCATGCTTATCATTTTAAGTTGGTAATCAGCCACAGATTAATATTACGTTAATTGTGTTGAATTATTAGCGAGTATTGAACTATCTGACGTTTAGTCAAAAGCTTGTATTAGGAGTTATGTTTAGTTAAGAGTAGGAGAAGGGAATGTAGACTTGACTTCTCTAATTAATTAAAAACAAAATATAAAAACGGTTGCGTCGTACCATTGCTAAGGCATTATAAAGTCTTTCAATGGCCGTACCAGCAGTCCTCGTGTTACTTCACACCCTCGCTGTGGCAGGGGAGAGAATGTCGCAGATGAATAAATGATGCAGCGAGGCAGCAGACCGCTGTTACCAGCTCCACAGTTTTCCTGTCCTCTACATCACCGCGACTTTGACGCTACACGGGGTGGAGGGGGGAGATTTCAAGTTGCCGCGCGGCTGATCAGGACAAGTTAGCAGGTCGTCCCGCAGATAACCTTCCAGCGTGATTAACGTCTCCCACATGTCCCAGCACGATCGCTTGTTTTAGTGCACAACCCCACATACTAAACACATTCGTATTCTTCAGCCGCACTTGTCAATATATTAAAAGACCCGTGTAGCTAATAAACAAAGTACATCGATGTCACCACCCACAAAAGTTACATATATTATGGACCTGGAAAATTACCATTTTATTTTAGCCAGGCACAAGATAAAATTCAAACAACTTTATGTTAGCGTTACGTCCGCATAGGTCAGAGTACACACGATTTTTTTCTGTCTATAGTAATCATGCCTTTTTAAAAATGGCTTTAAAATGCTCCACAGTGAACAGAAACCAGAAACTAGCTGTTACCGAAACCAAAATTTCAACCGTACTTCTTCTGATGCCTCAAGTTTTTTTTATTTTTGTCTTATATTATAACAATTGATTATAATAGTTTTAGTAATACTTGTATGCGTTTTCGCTTCTTTTCAATAACGATGTTGTTAGTCCCATACTAGTAGACCGGCGAGCGCCGAACTGTACGTGGATAAATCAATTAATATATGAAAGTTACGTCCATGTTTTTATAAACGAGCTTGCGCACACATTGAACGAAGCCCTAATATCTAACGTAATCGTAAACAACCCCTGTTGGAAATGTAAACAGCAGACAACTGCGCTGTGGAGAAAACTGGAGAGACTCTGAAGGCGGTGGTGAGGATGTAATGAGTTGAGTATGGTTCTGCGACGGAATGAGAGGGCAGGAAAACAGCAGTACCTCGACAAAACTTGCTACGTCCAAGACAGCCACGTTCCCCACATACGAAAATCGTGAGTGACCCAACCGGAAGTCGAACCCGAATCGTCGTGGTGAGAGACGAGTAGTCTGGAGAAAACAAAGATCGCGCGGTAGAAACGACAGTTTTTGTTATTCACGATCGTCAGCGAGAAACGTTTCTCACACGGACGAGCTGATTGCCAAGATCCTTTGATATAAAAAGTAAATGTGATCTTTGAAAGATCTGTGCAATGAGAGTTCATGACTGGATTTGTTTGTATGGACATATTCCATTGCGAAATAAATGACTGTCACAAGAAAACCGAAAGTAAAAATAAGACAAGGAAACATAAAAAGCAGAGTATGCTTTAGTCATCGGGATACATACACAACATGAAATTCCAAAACTGGAATATGGTCAGATAAAACAAGGAACAAACAGAAAATAAAAGAAATAAAAATATAAAAAACCTAAGTTGACATGCGACACAACGATGAGACGAAACAAAAACACAAACAGAATTACAGCAAACACAACGATGAGATTTCTTGTGACAGTCAATTATTTCGCAATGGAGTATGTCCATACAAACAAATCCAGTCAAAAAGTAAATGTAATATATTTGCGTACTGAATGTGTCCCTGAAAGCCAAAACAACTGTATTAACACACAACGTAAATCCCATACGCTAAGCAAAACCACTCGTTTCTTCTAATCACGTTACCTTACAGGCACTCTACAGCAACGTTAATCTAACCAAGTCGTTAAGACAGTGCATCATGAGTGATAAAGATATACCATCCACGTCCAGTACACAACTTGAAAGTTATTACACGAGGAAGCTGATGAATAATAATTAAAGTTTCTATGTGAACGGTGCCCGAAACAACCCATGCGGAATAGGGAAAAAATTGCCGTTGTTAGGGGTTTTTTTACTGCGGCATTGTGGAGCCATTATGTGCCCTTGGTTCTACCACCCTCGGCCTCGTTTCGTCCTCGCTTGGCTGGCCTCGGGGGTGGAGTGTGGGGGTGGCCTCCCCCGCGCCCAGCACACAAATGTGAATTTACGAGGCGCAAGAGATGAAGTAATCCCCCCCCCCCCCCATCTTCCCCACACTCCCTGCGAAACACGCTGTGTGCATCTGCATCGTTTATAGTGTCGTCCACTTCACTTTATTGGGCTTTTCTTTTCTCCAAAGAGGCGTCTTACAAAGCTTCGTATGACAAGGCGATCTACGTCAACTGGGTTCATTTATTATTACTTTACTGCAGTAACTTTCGTTCGCTAACTAGTCGAGTTTCACAGGTTACTTCTCTCAGAACCGTGTCAACAAGGACAAAGAGTTAATAAGACATAGAAATGTTATAAATTGTTTGCAATACGTAGAGCGTAAGTTGTTCAAAAGATAAGTTTATATAATTTTGGCTAATTATCGACTTAATTAAATCTTCTGATAGTCAATAACTAGCCAAAATTATAAAAAAAACTTTTGTTTTGAAAAAAAAATAGGCTACACAGACACATAGTACAAACAATTTGCAACATGGTTTTGTGATACCTACTCTCTCTCTCTCTCTCTCTCTCTTTCTCAATATTTAAAAAAACTAACTAAAATTGCACAAATAGGAACCCGTGTCTAAACCATACAAATAGCCAATTATAGGTGGTTGACGACACAGCGAACACTCTTGTAGAGCAACTTGTCGAGAATAATAATTTTAAAATACAGTATTATAAATATTGTCCTCGGGCGTTAACTTTTGTGTACGGTAAATAAATGTACTTTGTTACATAAGTTGCCTAGTTTATATTAAAAAGTGGCAGGAAAGTATAAAGTACCTGAAAGTAAAAAAGCAACTAGTGTTTCAAAAGTGCTAATTTGATCCTAAACCACCTATACACGGCAACGGACAACAAAAATTATGAGGAAAAAAAAAGTATGTTGACATGACAAGATCGCATTATTACTTGAACTTCGTACCTACATATTTTTATGTTAGCTAACGGCACGCTAAATACAGCCATTAATGATTACAACTTTTCAGTAACATACTGTACTTCAATTACGTGTTATTTTGTACTTCGCTATCTGTATTAGTGAGGAGACAACACGTAATTTAATCCAGTTCGTTAACATTCAAGTACACCTACATGCATTGCGTTCATACTTGTCGCTAAGTTCTCACTCCAGTGTCCGTTAGTCGCCAAACATTTCACCCTTGAAAAGTTTATCCAAGAACTTATTTATTCGCAAGCTTGGTGGAGCTTTTAAAGCGAATAAAATCCTGGCCTGAGAGTTTTCGGTTAGTCAAACAACGAAGTCAAGTCACATTTCGCTAAGTCATTCATCCGGAATAAAAACGAATAATTCAACGAACTTTGAAGAACTTAAACAGTAAAGGTTAATTTATTATATCCTGTAACAGCTGTTTCGACGCACAGACAAAAAAATAAATAAATTTTCTTTTTAAGACGGTTTTTTTTTAAATATAGTGTTAAAACTATCTTTGAATGTGTACACATATAATAAACGTGTGAAGAGATTTAGGTGAGAGGTGAACATGGTGCAGGAGAAACTGCAGATCTTCTAAGAAAAAAAAACGCGCCAATCAACGACATCGACCGGCATTATTCCCATGCGAAAACAAGTGCCAACCCCGCTGGGAATCGAACCTTGATCACTATGGTGGATGGCGAGCGTACTAGCCGCCGTAACACACCACAAACCTTGAAACACGCACAGTGAGTACACTTTGTGTTGGAATCACAATAGCGCGACAGACGCGACGCGAAGGGTACGATGCGACACAAAAATTCTCATCATTGCAAACACTAGCTCGTCTGCGACGCGACAAATACAAAAATAATAGGTATATTAAACGTAAATAGTTCCTTGCCACTACATACTAACCGCTAGTAGGACAGCCACAAATGTTTGCAGCATTTCAATTTTTTTTTATTTGTTTGTAACATTTAAAAACCCACTGGCATTCCAAAATGTGAAAGGGCGCGGTGGCCGAATGGTCAGACCATTCGCCCTCCACCAAGGCGATCCCGGGATCGATAACCGGCGAAGTCAGGCCACCGGATTTTCACGTGTGGGAATCGTGCCGGACGATGCCGTTGGTCGGCGGGTTTTCTCGGGAATCTCCCGTTTCCCCCGCCCTTTCATTCCGGCGCTGCTCCATACTTCACCTCATGTCACCCTTCACCAGCGCTAACGACCAAAAATATCTCGCTCACTCCTAAATGTGAAAATCAAGTCATAATTACACATTTGCTTAGAAAAGGTTATGATTCGCTTAGGATAACGAAATAAAAATCTCTCGTAAAAATAAATAAATAAATAAATGCAATTTACCATCAGTGTTTTCCATAATTTGAGCACAAAATGAAATTCTGGTTGTTCAGCTTCGTCGCGTCCACGGTGAGAATAAAATATAACTACTTCCTAATTGGAATTCACGTCGGATCCACAATTTTTGTGGCGTACGACGTTCTTCTAGGAATGCCCTCTAAATTGTTCCAACCACACTTATTTTCGCGTAGTGAGCGTTACTGTCTGCTGTCACTTGGCAAATATTGTCGTGTCGTGGTGTTTGTTCTAGTTGCGACATGTCCAGCCTCCCCGGGCTACGGCTGTGGCCGTGTCCGAAACCACTGTTTACGTTTTAAGGGTTTGGGAATTTAGGGTGGATAGATTGGAACTTTTCACAACAGCGCTTCGTGCGGCAACATTGCGAACTACACACTTGTTTCGTCGATTGCTTCTTTGTTTATTTCTTTATTTTTTTTTAATTTGCTCCATTTAATAAACTGGCAATTCTTTATTCTGGACAAATTATTTAGCTGACATTACACTCCAATCAATACCAACAGTACTTTACAATAATATATTACGTACAAAGTAAAACTGTGGGCTTTGAATTTTCATTAATGTTGTCTGTAATGGATATACTAACGTGATTAGATTCTCAGTTGAATTTAAGAAAATAAAAGTCAATAAACAACAGGAGATGAACTTACGGAGCCTACATATTTAAGTGCCAAATAATGATTATTTGACTAATTTAAAAACGTAAAAGGCAGTTTCGACCACGGTTAATGTGATTCCAGCGCTCCTGACGTCAGAGGTTCGACCCCCGGACGCCCACCCTCACTCCCGCCAAGAAGATTGCGCAATCACATTCTCCAACCCTCCCGATTAGTCAGCACATACAACTTCCCTGTGACATTCCACCCTTCATGACTAGAGTTTCCAGTCCAGTCTCTCATACATGTTTTCAGGGAAGCAGATCTTATACACCTAATCTGTCGCCACATTATTATCACAAGTAACTTACAATCCACCTTCTGTCAACAACAGTACCAAACAATTGCCACGTCTGTTTTAAAGCAGTACTGTTGATTACGTATCACATAACTGTTTAAAATACGTATCAATACTAAGCTACACGAAACAGAGTGTAACAGCTGAACTGTACAGTACATGACTGCAAATATTTTGGACACAAAAAAAATATCAATATATGTCTGATTCACATAAGATTTCTAGCTTCTGACAGTTTTAAAAATTATTGTCACAATATGGATACGGGAAAATACTTTTCAATGCGTGTATATTTGTACATAAACCACCCGTGACCTACGAAAATATAACTTTTCTATGGAAACAGTCCTGAAAACGATAGCCAACACAAATGTAGTTCACACATTACACAGGTTATAACTTTACACACAGCGTGCAATCCTACACAGCTCTTCCTCGTTTGGTATAATGTGTTTCGTACAATGTTAGTCAAATTTGACAGCTACTTAAAGACAACGTCTGTTTATACATATTTTGTAACATGTATCACATTACAAGCATGGTGGTCACCCACCTGTGACAAAAAAAACTTCTTTGAGTTTTTCCCTGATTGAAAATTAAAAACTTCTCTGATATTTACAATTACAAAAAAACATACTTTTCATTACTTAATAACATATTTTGAAAAACAGTTACATGTTGGTACACGGCTGTATTTTCTTCGTTATTTATACGGAAGTTCATTACAAATATTCTACATTTGAAATATGTCATTTTACATTAGAGTGCACATTTCAATGACCTGCAGTACATGTTTTGTTCTTTGTCTCTTCACAATCGACAAAAAAATTCACGAAACACACACACACTAGCATATCCTCGTTACAAATTGTAGCAATTACTTCCTACCCAACGCACCAGGCAGAACTTCAATGTAAAAACAAGACAATTATGGCTTTAGAATGAATGTGATATGTCAATTTTACTGTCTGCACTGTACATATTGTATTAGACTGTGACACGTACAGCAAAATATTAACAGTCATGGTCGATAAGTAGCTGCGAAATATGACTACAGTTACAGTTAAGGCGCTCTAGAGAGGTATGGAGCACGTGTACAGGGCTGAAGACACGGCGTTGCTCTTCTGTACGGCGCGTGAGTGTGCCTTGTTGTCGACGACCCTGTGTTTACTCGCAACCCTACCCTCACCTCCTAGACCACAGTGTACGTTGTTCCGTCGACTCGCGCGCTAAAGCAACACATCTCCACACGCGTGCACAACTACAGGCTGTCCAGAAACTATCGTAGGTATAATAAACACAGCACGCCAATCCGGAGCTAAATTGGAGACGACAATGTTAGTGGAAAAGTCTTGTGCGATGACATTTTACGCGCACAATGTGGCAACAATGTAAGGAGTCAGTCTCCCCTTGCGCTCCACACATACGTTACTTATCTTACTACGGCTGTTTTAAGAGGTATGAGCGAACAACTGGAATATTCAATCGTCGATCAAATGTAAACTACTCACCTCAGTTCTATGAATTTTTTTTGCCGAGTAGGTATTTTATTAGCGAACGTCCATTGATATAGCACTGGACGGTAGTATGCCTTTGAGTAAAAAATTCAAAACGGTATTTAGAAAAATACAGGATTGAAACCCCAAATTCAATAAAAACTGAAAACAGTAGTTTTTAAATTTTAGTACAATACCGAGGACTCTATAGTAACCGAAATTCAAAACGCAAATATTTTTGAATTTCAGTTACTATAGAGTCCTAGGTATTATCGTACTAAAAATTATAAAAATTACTGTTTTCAGTTTTTATTGATTTTGTGGTTTCAATCCCTTATTTGTTTTAAATACCGGTTTTAAATTTTTTTACTCGAAAACAAAACATACTACCGCCCTGTGCAATATAAATAAACGTCCGCTTATAGAATATCTACTCGGCAAAAATCCAATCCAATTATGATGAGTAGTTTATATTTTATCAACTATTGAGTATTCCAGTCATTCGCTAGACACCTTCACTTTGCATACCTCTTAACCATCACATTACAGGCGCAGGTTCAAATTCAGAGCAGTCCAAACATAATTCTACGTTAACGCAACGTAACACATACATAATATGGACGTGGAGCGCATGAGAGAACTTCCTCCACGCTGTGTTGCCACATTGTGCTCGGAAAACGTCATCGTACAACATTTTATATCATAAATATATTCGTCTGCAATTTAGCCCAGAATTCGCGGCATTCGGGACATCCTGTATAGTCTCCTAGCCTCCGGTGACTAGAAAATATAGCAGAGAACAATGCCCAAGTGTCCTTCAGCTGGCCTGTCATCCTTCGCCTTTTAGTTTTCCATTAACGAATCACAGTTCACTGTTTTCATTCTAACTACAAAATACATTCTTAACATCACACACAAAGACCTTCAGAATTGTCAACAATTTCATTATATGCATTACCTGGTAACAGAAACACCGAATATCTATTTATGATTAAAATTAATAATTTAATTTTATTATACATTCCGTTTCATCCTGTCTGACCAAATTACTCGAGAAAAAGAAAAGTTAAAATAAATGCTCAAATTTACCAAATCTGAATAGTACGCTATACATGTGTTTGACATAAGTAAATATAATAGTACACGTAAATAAATAAAATGGTATCTGAAAACTATTGTCTCTATTTTTAATAGAAACACATATTTCAGGTAGAATTAAATGCACATATCATTACAAATAACATAAAACGAAAAATTTTGTATAACCAAACAAATATAAGTCAATAGTAAACAAATAGCATCAACAAAATTTTAATATGGAAGCAAATAAATTCCATACCAACTTCAACCTGATGATTGTTAATTTAACAGTAATTTAATTGTTACGGTAAAATTAATATCAACCCCATGTATTTCTTTGTCGGAACAACCCTGTTTATCAGTGTACAATTCGTACTAACCCTACCAATACAAGGTAATTGGAAGTGGACATTTACGTGATGGCATAACATTACTATCCCTGACGATCTCAATACTCACATACTTACCCCCTGCTGTGCAAACAAATTAAACAAGTCTGCCATAACTTTTCAACGTTACGAACTCTATGCAATCACATGCATGCAAATAAAAACTCCCGTCTTCAGTATTATTCTCTATTAAAACTGGATATATCGCTTATTTGGTGAAGGATAAAAAAAGTCTGTACATAGAACTTGACTGCTAGCTTCATTAGGAAGCTTAATTGGGGAATTGATTTAAACTTCTGATTTTCGTATGTTACGCTGTTAATGCTAAAATTAATTAATGTTCTAGATATCTCCACTGACGATGTATTTGTATTACGTGATTGAAAAAAATCACTAAATGGAAACCTAGGAAGTGTGTGTTAACCAGTTTCTGGCCATGAATATATCCAAGAAACTATACGTTCTAATTTTGTATGCTGCCAACTTCACATCCATTGTTGCATTTCCGGTGCTAGATAGAGGCTACGGGTTGTACAACATTTACCAGGTTCTATTCAGTGGCTAATACTACCTAAGACAAGCTCCTTGTGTAATCTGCCACGCTGCATTTACTATTACACAACTCATCATCGTGTTCAGCGAAACAGCAATACGAATGGAATTCGCCCAACAACGGTGTGTTAAAATTCCCTGAAATAGAAACAATAGCTCGCGGTGTGGTATCTTCACGACCAGCTGGAACACTTATCGTGAAGCGATAGGTAAGGTGTCGCAGTGGTGACTTTCCGAGTCCTTTGTCACTACAACAATGGAAGGCAGTGACAGGTCGACGAGACTAGTGACGTCACCGGCCGGGGAAACACTGGCCTACCTTCTAAAACGTCACCATGCCACTGAGCTATACGTAAGTGTTACACAAGCTACGTTCCTGATAACTGCGGTATCAGAATGCTCCCAAGAGAAAAAAGCAATGCATGCACTGCAATCATGAAAACTGTTGAAATATATTGAAATGTTCATAGGAAGACTTTCTGATGAGGTAAAGTTACACACACACACACACACACACACACATATATATATATGTATATGTATATATATATATAGTAAATGTCGGCAGTTCTTACGGTATTTATTGCTATTTACTTTACGTAATCCTCACAATGAAAGACGGCGATACTGACACCTCAGGTTCACTTCAGTAGCTAACATTCAGACTGAAATTGCATCAAACATGCACAACGCGAACACAATGAGAACAAAAAAAAAAAAAAAAAAAAAAAAGTATAGCTCATTGGACGCGTTGGAACACGCGCTCGATTTACGATCCGGCAATCCTGATTTCAGTTTTCCATGGTTTTCCGATATCACTCCAGGCAAATTCTGGAATAGTTCCTAACTACAGGACATGGCCGAATCCAGCATTGGTCTCGTCTCAAATGACCTCGCCGTAGACGATACGTTACGCCCTATCTGCCATTATGGCGTATACAAAGAGAAGTAACATGTGGTAGGATGGTTCGTGCTTGGAGAGGACAACAATCTTACAACGACTTACGATGCGCTCAAGGGCACTGCAATACTGTCGACGGCTACTGTGCTGGGCCACATACTAACAGTAAAAAAAAAATACCTGCATGCAAGAGTAAAGACGGTATCCATTTAGTACTTAAGAGGGCATGGTACATATTCAATGCAAAAAGAATTAACCTATAATATATAGGTTTCTTGAAGCCAATTTGCAAAAGTAAAACAATAGTAATCCTAGATAATAGTTTTGGCCAACGTGTTAAACAAAATTGTTTCCAGTGTTACGAACTTCTGAGGCACAATCTTGACGCCGGAACCGCATGCATTTAACTGCGGCGCAAGAGATTACGCGTAACGAATTAGTAATTCTAGATAAATATTTACTCATAAAGTTGCCAAATACCATTATACAGGATTGTCATTGAGTATTTTATCCATATTGGCTTCGAAAAAAGAGTACAAATTAATTTATGTTTTCAGCGTTTATTTATCTGTCACGCACTCTTAAGGCAATACCAGTTGCACGTCATTAAGGGGATGGTGCATGCTACGTATTTTATTAAAAGTTGACAAGTGCACATTTAATTTATTTACAGATTTTAACTTACACTGTGTTTGTAATAGATTTTAGCTTGTTCGATGTTTTTTTTTAAGTTTCAGAAATTTATTTACTTGAAATAATCTCCTTCGTATGTGTATATTTCTTTTACAGAAGTTGTACAAAGAAAAGTATTAAAATTTAGTGTGGTAAATGACTTCAGCTAAATGAAACTAAATTCGGTTGTCATGCGGAGATTGAAACATTATTGTTACAAGTTTGGAGAACACAAACTTTACATGTGGGCAATTCCCATGAGTTCTTTGGGATAGAGGTCTTATAATTACAAATAAAAGAGTTAAATTAAGTACTGGATTTAATAGCTCACAAAGCTACGAAATACACAAAACAGTAATCAACTAGAACTCTCACAACACAATTAGTTATGCACACAATTACTCCT
>PNEQ01023096.1:0-17262 GCA_003012365.1 Medauroidea extradentata
CCGAATAATGTTGAAAATGGAAAATTAACTCTTTTCGCAGATGATACTAGTTTAGTCACCACAGGAAGTAATAAAGATAGTCTTAAACATATAACTGAGAATACACTATCATTACTAGAGAATTGGTTTCAAATGAATAGACTTGTACTGAACGTTGAAAAAACTAGATACATTCACTTTACTAAACAAGGCAGAGACGTCACACCAATCCTAACAAACTATAACAACAACGTAATTGAAGAAGTAGCAGTTGTAAATTTTTTAGGATTACAATTGGACAAGAAGCTATCATGGCTTCATCATATACAATCATTAGAACATAAGCTTTCATCAACTTGTTTCATGTTACGGGCTCTTCAGACTATGTTAGATACAATAACTCTACAAATGGTATATTTTGCGCACTTTCATACAGTTATGACCTATGGAATTGAATTTTGGGGAAACTCTAGCCACAGTAACAGAATATTCATAATACAAAAGAAGGCTCTACGCATTGTATTTAACATCAAAAAAAGGAATACCTGCAAACCCCTCTTTCTAAATTATAATATAAAAACTGTATATACTGAATACATCATACATTTACTTAGGTTTGTTAAGCGCAATATACATACATACCTAAAAAATGACAATATACACCACTACTGTACAAGAAATAGTCATAAGCTACGGGTCATACAGCATAAAGCATAGTTCTTGAAAAAGGTCTTTACAATACTGGTCTTAGATGGTATAATATGCTACCAAAGAAAATTGCATCAGAAACAAATGTACAGAAATTTAACAAAGTAATTCACAAAATATTTGATAATACATGTTTTTACACCCTACAGGAAATAGAAGATTTCATTTTGAACTTAAAATAAGGTAGCCGAGCTAAAAACTGAATATACAAATAACTTTATTCACACTGTACCCAGATGTCAATCTTAACTGCCAATTATCTAGAGCATATGTACTGTAACTTATAATGAACTGAAGCTATCATGTATTGTAATGCATAATATATGTAAGTGTAACATGAACCTTTCTCCCTATGAAGTATTCATGTAACCACCATTGTAATGTATTGCGTTTATATTGTATAGTAGATGTGCTGTATCACTTTCAAACCATTAAAAAATTGATTTTGTCTCCAAACGATATGCATTCAATCACCCATGTAATATATTGTGTTTGTATTGTAAAGCGGATGTGCTGTACCATTTTCGAACCATTCAAGTTTAGTCCCTAGACGATGAGTAGCTACTCTTGATATTTACCTTCTATTGACTTCGAAGCTCAGGTCAGATGACTTGGCAACACAGCGACACAGCCATCTAGACTACCAATTTTCTTCACAATTTGTGGAATGAAACAAGGAGGCCGTGAAAAGAATTTGTTGATAAACATTTCAAAAAGTATTTTCTAACTTCGTGGGTGTGGAGAATTGCGTTGTGTGTGTATAAAATTGAATTTGTATTTATTACATTCGTCTTCCAGCAAATGCATCCTGATTTTGACAACAGCAAATATGTGTAGCGGTTTTTATGACGAAATTATACAATGTGGAAATACTAATGTAATTATGCGGCAATAATTTATGTAGTGCAGGCTAGAAGTGACAGTCTACAAAATATTAAATGCTCGTCCGCAAATATGGGTATTAAGGATGTAAATTTTATTTAATTGCTCGTCCGCAAATAAGAGTGTTAAGGATGTAAATTGTATTATTCAGGTTTTAAAAGCAAGTATATGTGTGAAAGACTTTGTGATAAACTGTAAAAGCATGTCGACTTGGAATACACAAGGAGCTGTCTGCTGAACCGTATTCTAAAAGGTAAGTTGTGTACTTGTTTTACTTTAGTGATCTTCAACGACTTTTCAGAGGTAAAAATTTTATTATGTGGTAATTTTTGTGGATTCTACACTAGGCTAAAGCTGTTTAGCTTAGCAATTTGTAAAATGTAAATAGAATAATTAATGTGCTATGGATAAATATTTCAATTATGTCCTGTAGGCCTAATAGGTAACACATAATAATGGCAAAAAGACATTTTCTTATATTCGAGGAATGAATTAAAACAACCCACCAGTAGATAACATTAGACTACTAAAAATTGAAGATCTCGGGAGTAAATAATTATAACCCATAAGACAGCCGATGTAAAAATATTATATCTGTAAATTTAAAAGAAATACTTATTTACAAAATAGATGATGAATTTATGTAACAATTTTGTCCAACTTTGACATACTTTATTACAGCTAAGCTGATAACTACAGGAATGATGGTTATCATTATTTACTGTCACATAAAAGTGAAACAATTTGTAACAAAAATATTTAAGACTAGCTGACCCGACAGACGTTGTCCTGTCTTAACGATGACTACTGAAATCGAATTTTTATAATTAATGTCGATAAATAAATCTCAAGGGCAGTCGCTAAGTGTTTGTGGCATCAATCTTGAAAATTCATGTTTTTTACATGGCCAGTTATATGTCGCCTGTTCCCGTATCGGAATACCAACAGAACTATTTATATACTAAGATTATTGTATATCGTAAAGCATTAGAATAATAAACACACCTCTTTTTTATTAATTATAACAATTTGATTTTAAAAGTTATCATTAAGGCAGGAAGCATGTAGACAAAATTATGGAAAACAATGTTCGTATTTGTTTAGCATTTGACGAAATTATAGCATCCTCAAGGCGTAATGGCTCTGAACTAACCGTGATGTACACTAAGAAATTCAGTTTTCTTTAATTATTTTTATCAATAAAATAACTCCGATCGAAGCATTTGTTTTAAACGATATTCAGATTTTTTACATCCTCTTTGTCAAACGTTTATATTGTCCAAAGCGCTAAGGTTAAATTATAAATAATATTATATGGTTGTTAAGTATTCTTAAATAAGTATTCTTAAATTTTCTAATTTTCCACGCAATTTTTAAAATTTTTTTTAATAACAACCTTCTCATGATAACAAACACAACAAAAAAAAAGGATATCTATCCAGCCGTTCACGCGTGATGGCGTGACCAAAGGAAATAGGGATTTTTATATATATATATATATATATATATATATATATATATATATATATATATATATATATATATATATATTTTTTTTTTTTTTTTTTACTTACCAATCCCCTTGGGCAGAGCTCAAAGTAGGGATCTTGTGATTAGCTCTCACAGAAACGTGCAGATGCGAGCAGTTTATAACAATAACAGAAAAACATTAAGTTAGCATAAATTATGTGTAAGAAATTAGTATATGTGCATAGTAAAATTGCAGGTCGCCTGTGTAGCCAGAAAACAAGCAAGTATAGGAAAACATACAAACAACAGTAAGATAATACATCAACTTGTGTAACGATTATTCTCGTACTTCAAGTTTCAATCTACCATATCTTAGTTTTTTTTTTTAAGAACACCCAATTGCAAATTGCACAATTATGTCACAAGAATGTATAGCTATTACATAATACAGAAGATTATTCACTCAGTCTCCAGTATCACGTAGCAGATAGGATATAAAGACTGAATTTATCAATAAATTCAGTAAATAATAATAATTTTCTTCCAATTGGACAACCGCCTGGTGGCAAGTTTCAACCACTTCCTCAAATACTTCTCAAACCCCTCCTAAACTTTTCAGACACCGTCACCAACTCCTTCAAAAATAAATTCCACTCTAGCATTAGATGTTCTCGCCAGCCAGCCAGAAAGGGTGAAGGGTGAGTGGGGAATGCTGGGGCAGTTTGGAGACTATGAAGGTAATTTCAGACTGCCAAAGATGATAAGAGACAGGCTGGAACACAGTGAATGACAGGAGAATAGTGGAAAGAGTGGTAACATGTATAGGATTGTGATTAGTGAAGAGAGTTGATGTGCACTAAGCGAACATCTTGAAAAAGGTATCTATAAACGTTGTGCCACGTGGTCCAACCTTCCAGGCTGGACGCCATTTTGTGGACTCGTTAAGACTGCACAGTTTGAAGCCACCCGCCAGCACCTCCCCTTCCTCCCCACCACATTCATGCTTCGCGCTGCTTGCACACCTTTCCCTCCCCTCTTCCGCCACTTCCTTCGTGCCGGCCCACGGCCAGGCGGGCAGTTGTGTTTGTAGCTTGGGCCGAGCCGTACCTGCCTGCTCCTTCAGTATGTTACCGACAGTGGTAAGATTACTTCTCTATCTTTTCTTTCCTTTTTCCGTCATCCCCGATTCGACGTCTACGCTTTTCTCTTGTTCAGTGACTGTAACAATTGTTGTGTAAGAATGTATTGTATCTATTACCCTTGAGATCTTATAATGTACAGCAGTGTTGATTTCAGCGGTTGGTACTTTCTGACTTTTGGGTCACGTAGCTGATAATCCGCCTTCCCCTGGCCCTCGATACTCCCCAAGTGTTCTCTGGTATGTTATGGTTTAGTGTGAGGTTGGGGTAGTAAGTCCCCTAGTGTCACAATGCTGCGCGACTCTGCTGCGGGTTCGAGTCCCGGGCAGGGGAACATAAATGCTGGATTTTCAGTGTTTGTTTGGTTTTATTAGGGTTTTGAGTTAGGTTACTGTGTGACATTTCGACGTTATGGCAGATCGGGGGACCGAGTTTGTAGCCCGTATGGCCTATTTAGAATTGACACAGTATCTTAATGAAGCGGGAGTAGCTTTTCGGCCCGAAGAAACGGTTACAGAGTTGCGACTAAAGGCTATAGCTTATGTCGGTAATCTAATGGGGATAGGCGTCTCGGCCTTTGACGGGCGCGCAGTCTAATTTGTTAGGTAGTATAGTCCTTGTGCACAGAATAACAGTTATTGAGCCATGAGCAGTTTTAGACTTCTTTGTGGAGGTGGATCACCTGCAAGCAACCCGATTAGTCGCCTCATTGTTTTTCCTACAGGCCTTATTGCCTCGAGTAACGGGGTTGGCGTTGAATGTTTTGAGTGACGTGATATTGAATATCTGGAGTTATGAGAACTTCAAAGAACGACTGGTTGAGTCGGTTTGGTCATCCCGAGTGTGGAAATCGGTGAAGGCAGACTCGGTCAATCGATTTCAGCAGATAGGGGAATCTATTCCTTCATTTGTCCAGACGGTGTGTAACTACGCCTGGGCGCTTAATTTGATTTGTGATGAGTCGAAGGTGATTAACTGTGTTTTGGACCATTTAAGGCCCGAAGTGAAGGCGTTGCGTGCCTTGTTTCCGTGACCGACTACACTGGCAGAGTTGCGTCGTTTGGCTGTGGAGTTACAGTGAGAAGTAGACTTGAATGAGGAGTACTGTCGTGGTGCCGGTGTTGTTGCGGCTGACGCCACGGAAAGGGAAAGTCGTAGTCGGGAGGTCCGTCATTTGACGAGTGAAGGATCGGCCCGCGGCCGCCGTGATCGGAGACCTGACAAGGTAGTAGTCTGGGAGTTGTAAGGACAGAATTCCGTCCTAAAGAGTGGAGTAGTAGTCGGTGTAGCAATTGCGCCGAATTGGGGCACAGGGCTGATAGGTGCGAAGAAGCGCATGTTGCGATGGTCAAATGTCGCTGTTTTATGTGCGGTAAAGTTGGACATTACAGAATCTCGTGCGATTCGGGAAACGAGGGCTGCCCACGCACGTAGTCCCGAGGCGACAGGGAAATTATTAAAGAATGTTATGGTAAGGTTGGCTGAGGCGGTGAATTGCGTTTAAGTTTGGTTGATACTGGTTCATCCCATTCGTTTCTGAAATTATCTTTCTTAGTGTATTTGCGGGAAAATAAACCCTTGGTGGTAAAGGGGAAGTTCAAGACGTGATGGTTCGGGCCTGTTTAGCCAACGGATGTGTGATTATGTGTAATCGTGCCGTGTATTTCTGTATGAAAACAGGGAGATTTTCGTGGACACGGAAGTTCTGGATATTTGACAATTTGATTACCAAAATTGTGTTAGGGTTAGACTTTTTGGGTGAAACGCAAGCAGTTATTTATGTGAGTAAGGGAGAACTGTACTTCGCCTTCGCCCCTGATGCGAAAATGCAACTTAAAGAACATAGAAGGAGCGTGTTTGTGAGCGAAGGTTTGGGCGTTATGTCGTGCGAGGATGTTCGTGGTTGGATGGAGGAGGTGGTGCAGGAGTACTCTGATGTCATAACTCCTCGGACGTTGCGACGTATTACCTTACCGATTTACAGTCACTAGCGATACGACCATGCGACAGCGGCATTTTAATTTATCCTCCGCCCAAATTACACATTTTCCGGGGTATTATTGATAAATTGTTGAAAGATGGGGTGATCTCGACTTATAAATCGGACTGTGCGTGTCCCGCATTTTTGGTTAAGAAAGGGAATGTCAGAGGCTACCTTTGGTGACCAATATGATGGCAGTTAATAAATTGATTCGAATGGAAGTCACTCTGCAACATTTAGGGAAGTCCAAGGTCTTTTCTCCGTTGGATTTGAACCATAGCTTCCACCAGTGCCTGTTGCATCCTGACAGCCAAAACTTAACAGCCTTTTGCACCCCGTGGGCACAGTATGAGTTCATTCGCGTCCCGACGGGCGCGTGTTTTGGTACACAAGCTTTGTCGCGTGTGATAGATCATGTTTTGTCGGATCTTAAATTTAAGTACGTGTTTAATTACGTTGACGACATCGTGATATACAGTGAGTCAATGGAGGAACATGTTGAACATGTTCGGGAGGTGCTTCAGCGTTTGCGACAGGCGGGCTTGACGGTTAATACTTCTAAAGTCACGTGGTATTCCGATTCTGTGCAGTTTTTGGGATATGTAATTGCAGATGGAAAGTTATTCATGGATCCGGCAAAAGTAAAGCCGATTGTTAATTTTCCGCGTCCCATTTCCCTCAGGGGTGTTTCTAAATTTGTGGGCATGATGGGTTATTAATCGCGATTTATACCTCAGTTCGTGGAAATCGCGGCCCCCTTGAATTTGTTGAAGCAGCATGGTCAGCCTTTTGTTTGGGGTAGTGATCAAGAGCGGGCCTTCAAGAGATTAAAGGCAGAGTTGGCCACTAGTCCTGTATTAAATCTTGCAAATTTTGACGCACAGTTTGTTCTTCATGTGGGTGTGTCATCGGAAGCGCTAGGGGCAGCGCTCGGTCTGATGAGAAATTGCACGGTGGTCTCCATGGCCTTCGTAAGTCGGATGTTGACGAACGGGAAGAGGAAACTAATCGCGTACGAAAAGGAGGCGCTAGCGTGTGTTTATGGGGTGACGCGGTTCGCCGATTATCTGGATACTGTTGAGTTTGACCTGTATTCTGACAATCAGGCTGTCGCTTGGTTTTTGTCCCACTCTCATGAATTTGGGAAACCAGGTCGTTGGGCCTATCGCCTGACCCGATTTAGGTTTCAGATCCGTCATATTCCGGGGAAGGAGAATGTTGTCGCAGACGCTCTTTCCAGAATGTTTGCGGTCGAGGATTTTGAACCAGATGTGGATGTTCTTGTTGTGTCGAGTGGCACCTTTGTGAGGGCACCTAATTTTTATGTGGGCTTAAGAACTGCCCAGGAACGTGACGAGGAGTGTCGGCAGTGGGAATGTGGGATTGCAAAGGGGGAGGTGCTACCGTTTGCCATGAAGGATGGGTTATTGTATTATGTGGGTCGGAGCCGCCGTCAGAACCTGTTAGTGGTTCCTCAAGTTTTCCGTGCCGAGGTGTTGACATATTTCCATTCGTGAGCGTTTGGCGTCCATTTAGGCTGTGAGCGAACGTATAAAAAAAATAGCATCAAGATTTTATTGGATGGGGTTAAGAAAGGATGTCAAGGATTTTGTGAACTAGTGTAAGGATTGCCTAAGAGCAAAACCCCCTCGCAATTCTCGTGTGGGTTTGTATTCCATTGAGGAAGTGACCTTTGTGTGGGAAACGGTCCACATTGATTTGTTTGGACCGCTAGTTCGTTCCATATGGCAGAATGTGTGCGTTTTGATTTTGATGGATGTATTTTCAAAGTTTGTATTCCTTCTCCCAATGAGGAACATGACCACACGAACAATTCTTCGGCATCTGACAGAGAAGGTTTGGAGTGTGGTCAGGGCACCCGTTAACTTGGTGAGTGACAATGCCACCTATTTAGGGTCTAAGAAATTCAAAAATATGTGCCACCGTTGGGCGGTAAGACATTATACGAGTAGTCCGTATTATCCTTGTGGTAATACAGTAGAGCGTTTTAACCGCAATCTTAAGATAGCGCTCCCTGCCTTGTATAATACTGACCATGCGGCCTGGGACGAGGACCTGGATTTGGTGACCCTCGGGTTTAATTCATCTGTTCATGGTGTGACGAAGAACACTCCGGCAAGGGTGTTTTTGGGTCGCGACCTGATACACCCCTTGCTTAACATCTGGGGTGTCTCTTCCCCATCATTGCCGATGTCTGATGGTCAGCGTGAACTGTTGGCTCAGGAAGTTGCTGGAAATCTGGTGGAAGCGAAACGGCAGGTGAAAGCACAGGTTAACGCCGGTCAATTTCCGGCTAATTTTGCTGTGGGACATATTGTGTATTGTCGTTCGTATGTGCAGGCGTCGAAGTTGTCTGCAACCACTAGTAAATTGCAGCCACCCTATATAGGACCACTGAGAGTTAGTAGATTGTTGGGGCCTAATACCTTGTTGCTGCAAGACCCTGTTTCAGGTAAAACTGTTCGTAAGGCCCATGTGACTCATGTTAAGAAGGCACGGGATGATGAACAAGACCAATGAAGACGTCAAAGGACGAGGACGTCTCATCTCTGCTCCGTCGCCGCCCCCAACGAAGGAGCGGGCGTGGATCGGCCCTGTAGTGTTTGTGTTGTGGTGGTGTGTTTTGTCGTGTAGTGTTTTATGTGTAGTTGCCGGTGTGTTTGTTTATGTTGAGATTCTGTGTTAGTTGGTGTTTTTGTGTGTAGGTAGGCGCGCTTAGCTTAGCTTAGTTTAGTTTAGGTTAGATTAGTTAGTGTAATTTCCTATTGTGTGACTAACATGGTGTGGATGTGAGTGAAAATGGTGTGTGATAGTTCAGTTAGTTAAGTTGTTAAGTATAGTTAGGATAAAGATAGTGATTTAAGTTGTGCAAGGTACTGATACAGCTGGTAAATGTGATAGCGTGAACGCTTAGTTGATATATATATATATATATATATATATATATATATATATATATATATAACCTCTCTGGAATGACATGTGTGAAGGAATAATCATGCTGTGTTTTTGTGTAACCACTTATATTGTTAACTTGTAAAGTGATGGGTCACTGTTTCAAGAGTGTGTCTGTTTACATGTCACCCGACCTTGCCCTGGTTCCTGGGAAAGAGCTAGACTTTTGGGAGAAGAGGCCTTCTGGTTGGCCTGTCGCGCCATGTGGCGCTTAGCGGTTCTGATGTCGAGGTGTTGTCCTCGGAGGTTAGCGTCCACTCTCTTGGCCCTGGACATGGCTATTTCGTTGGAGGACCTACACTGTGTCCCATCGTCTGAGTTTGGATACAGCCTTCTGGTTGGAGGCACTCCCACCCGATCCGATTGACACTTGGTGATCTAGTTATGTGGACTTCAAGAAGAACGAAGACTGAAGAGGGGGGAGTTGTACCATGTGGTCCAACCTTCCAGGCTGGACGCCATTTTGTGGACTCGTTTAGACCGCACAGTTTGAAGCCTCCCGCCAGCACCTCCCCTTCCTCAACACCCCATTCGTGCTCCGCGCTGCGTGCGCACCTTCCCCTCCCCTCCTCCGCTGCTTCCTTCGTGCCAGCCCACGGCCAGGCGGACAGTTGTGTTTGTAGCTTGAGTTGAGCCGTACCTGCCTGCTCCTTCAGTATGTTACCGACCATGGTAAGATTACTTCTCGATCTTTTCTTTTTCCGTCCTCCCCAATTCAACGTCTACGCTTTTCTGTTGTTCAGTGACGGTAACGATTGTTGTGTAAGAATGTATTGTATCTGTTGTATCCTTGAGATCTTATAATATACATAGTGTTGATTTCAACGGTTGGTACTTTCTGAACTTTGGGTCACGTAGCTGATCATCCGCCTTCCCCTGGCCCTCGATACTTCCCGAGTGTTCTCTGGTATGATATGGTTTAGTGTGAGGTTGGGGTAGTAAGTCCCCTAGTGTCACAATGTAAGGGAAACAACAGTAGAAAATTACAGCGGGTCTGGCTGAGAATGAAGTGGAAGCGACAGTCGATGCTGGTACGGACTCCAGGGAGTGGAATTTGTTGCAAGGGGAGGTGGTATCGTTCAGGGGAGCGAGACAGTTTAGAAAGACTGTGGAAAGGATGGTGTAAAGGTGATGACTATGCTTGCCACTAGGCGGTAGACCAGTTGCAAAAATTATTATAATTATTATGTGATTATTTAAATAATATTCCAAGCTTAGGGCTAACTGGTTTTGTACACACTTAAAAACTGCTGTGGGAGTGTTTCGCCACCAATAGTTAGCTCTTTGTACTGTATTGTAAACATGATCTTTAGTGACAGTATTTATTAACAATTTTTTTAATATTCTGGAATCTGGATCTTTTGGTGCACATCAGGATTTTCCCTCACATTAAGAAAACTGTATCTTCATGCAGATGATATGTAGACATCCCAACACTTCTACATCACTAATAAATGGTATATTAAAATATCCAGTAAGAATATTTATAAGATGTTTATTAAATTTTTTTCTTGAAGAAATTTTTTTATAATTAGAGCTACACCTCTCAACAATTTATTCATATGAAGATTCAATATTTGTAGCTGGAAGCGGTTGATCTGTTCATAAAATTATATCAGTTGAATTGTTATTTAATGCATTCAAAACTAATTATGTATGTGAATGATCTATATTTTTCAGGAAAATAATTTCTAGAATATTGGAACCATCCTCACAAGATATGGGACCTACCATCTGGTTTACAACACATGAGAGAGAGTATTCTTACAGCACAGAGATACGAGAGTATGTTCACCAGAGACTCGTACTACAGCTGCAAGAACTGAACTACTACTAATTCAAGATGACGTGTGATCAGTCTTCGTGGAGTTGAAACACAGAGGTGCTGCATTCTGACCAATTTCAAATTTGCACAACCATTGTCAAAATCGTTGTCAGCAAAATTTTATGTAGGCCTAATGATCCAGTATGTTAGAAGAGCATTGTTGTCTGAAATGTTTATTACAACTACAGCCATGTGGAGTAACTTTATACCGGTCAGGGCAACTTTGGACCAACAACATTAGCTAATTTCAAATTAAGTATTTCAGAATTTAAGAATACGGTTGTGTTCTAGATGACTAAACTTGTTAACCTTAAAGTTTGCATAGTGATTGAATGCCACAAAGCAAATATATAAAAAAATCCGTGGTACAATGTTACCCCGAAATAGTACAAAGTTACCCCAAATGACTGTAACTTGTTTTGGTAGATGCCGCAAAGTGAAAAACTTTAATTTGATTTTCAATAAATATTCTGGACTTATAACTGTGTTATAAAGTAAACTTTCATAGTTGTCAATGCATTTGTTTAACATAAGTTATCTTTATTAATAAATCCGGCAACGCTGTAGAAATAATTTGTACAATAGTTTGTACTAATATTTAGAGTAACTAAACCCTTACCGAGCTATAATCCTTCTGCGACATGTGATACAACATTCAATAAAAAAACTTACTCAACCATTTAAGTGCTTTTATTTTTATGTAAGTTCTGTTAATGCAATGCAATTTTTCAAGTTCTTGTGAAGAGAAAATGCTGAGATAGAACATGTATGTGTGAAATACAAAATATGTAACAAAAATTTCTATTGAAAGTTACATATCCCAAAATGGTAATCTTCATGTGACCTAGTTGAAAATGTGTAACTGGTATAGCCTCTACACATTTCATTGGTGTACATGAACGTAAGTGGTTGGCGATAAAGTGAGCACTTCTGAAGACCATCGTGTCTAGAACAATATTTAGCAAATATTTGTCACTTAAGAAGTAAACTTTTGAGTACCTATGATACTATCAATACACTTTGGTTGTTATATAGGGTGGTTTGTTTACATAAAAAACTAGCAGGGAACTATCAACCATTGTATCTAATTGAAAAAAGGTAACCACGGTTTCAGTAGTGCTCATTTTATCCTGACCCACCTGTACTTAGTACCGGTAGTTGCAGTGTTCAGTGAGAATAACACAACACATCATATGGCTGTCATATCTCTGCATCTTCCCATACTTCAAGTACAAATATCATTATTTAAGTGTTACGGTTTAGTACGTACAAACTGTTTTTTAATTTTATTGAGAAAACAATAATTTCTAATTTTATTGAAGAAACAATACTGCCAGTTGTAAAAACAATGTGTTGCATTAGGATAATAGAAAACTTAAACTTCAGTTAAGAGTTCTTCAAAGTAGTCAGTGTGATAATCAGTAATTAATATATGGCAGAGCTATTCCAATATTTATTACAAGATGTAGTTTTTGTAGTAGGCCCCTACTGAAGAAATTCTTTATCATCATTGTGATGATATATTTATTTACGCATGTCCAGAAACCTCCATTAATATTAATTCCATATATGAGACAATATTGTGTTTGTATATTACATTTTTAGACAACACATCTCCAGTACTCTGCAACTCTGAATGGCTGTATCAGTTGCTATGAACAAATTCACATCACATGTCATTATTTATTCTGAGGTTTGTCAAATGTTGTGTGTTGAACATTACAACAGTAAAGAGTGCTCCGGTGATACAAGATCCTGCCGTTGAGGATATTTCATCAATGCCCAGGGTATGCCTGGTTGTAACAAACTTCAGGGAGGCATCTACTTTACACTATATACATAATTGTAATGTGTAGAATTAGATAAAGTAGTAAAGCGTTCCACTGGAACCATACATAAATCACTATGAACTGAATGAAACAGACTAACATAAAAACATTGCTGCATGAACGGAATACAAGAATACAAGATTAAAAACAGAGAAACTGAACATTTTGTATTTCGCCTTGGACACATGAACGTGTACATGTATCCACCAAATTATGTAAATTGTAGAACACAACTCGTACACATTTACAAGCAGGGTTAAAAAACAAAGTTTCCCAGTGTTAAGAGGTATGTTGGGACAGGCAGTGACAAATTAGGCCTGCAAATAAGCAGCAGAAATACTGCAAGCACGTACTTGTTAGTGTTTTAAGGAACAGGATTGTTAGAATCATGAAGCTGATGATGACTGTGAATAACTTAGAATGCTAAGAATGGGTTAGAGTATAACATATACAGAAATTTAACAAACACAATGCTTCTCTCAAGTTTGTGGCATCCTAGTTCAGGTAATTGTTCTTTCACACACACTCAGGGTGCAGTCGTCTATTTTGGTAAGTGGCATGCTTTGTGGCCTTAAACCACCTAAATTTAAAATTATTTTGTCTGAAACAAGTCAGTATTATCTAAAGTAAAAAATTAGGGCGTACTATTTCATGTGTACAAGTGTGGAATAAGGTACAAACACAATATGCATTATTGTTTTATGCAGCATCATTAATATTCTTAAATACATGATAAACAATAAGTAACTTATAGTACTTCCTGCTGATGTCCCTTTAAAATTAGAGTGAAGTAATATGTTTGTAATTGTGTAGCTGGTTTCGTAGGCAGTTTTATGCTTATACAGTATTTTCCTTCAGCCCCTTCATTCCGACGCTACCTACCTTATACTCACCTCACGTCACCCATCACCAGCACTGACCAAAATCACTCACTTGTTCACTTACGCTTATGCTGGTGAAGGAGTGAATTTTACCTTTGGAGGAGTTTGTGAAATATAAGGAGGCTGGAAATTTTAGTAGCGGTTAAGTTAGTGGTTTTTAAGGAAGTACTCAAATTACAAATTAAATTACCTTATTATGTGTGTACAATTACAACACACTCTTCCACTGAAACTATTTACTGCAGTGTGTTCAGTATCAGTTAAATTTATAAAACAGTTGTTCAGCATGTAAGCTAGGTTGAACTGCAAAAATTAAATTTATTACTGTTCAGTAACTGGTGGAAATTAAGATACAGTAGTAAGATTGTATAACATCTACTCATAGCATTTGTGTTTTTACAAGCTTTGTTAACTAGCACTTAACAAACTTGTACAAGAAGACATCTCATTCTGTACAAGCGGAGGGAGTAGAAGCATAAATGTTTACTGTAGTTTCCTATAACTCTACTAAACTGTCCATCAATCCAGCACACAGCATTTTATAAGATTTTCAAATAACTTAAGTTAAACTACTAAAAATGAGAGGACTGAACAGAATGGTATGTACAATAGTACAAGATGTGTGTTTCTGCAAATGGCTATGTAATGTGCAATGTTGTTGAAAAGAATAGGGGTTTGTAGGACACAAATAAATTAGAATGGTCTATGATAGGAAATGAAATTAAATTAACACAAATAAAACAATGATTGTGCTATTCACTAAGAAAAGAGAGGTGGTCAGAAAGAGGTACATTTTTGAGGATGAAATTGGGAAGTTGATTTAATATAACTGTGACTTGGTGCTAAAAGGGCCAATGTCGAAAACCTTCATTTTACAGGAGAGCCAAAAGAAAAATTGCTCCATATTTTGTCATTTAATATTGGCTAAAAAATTAGGCAGACAAATTTTGCAGTTGTTGTATTCCATTTTATATAGTGTGAACTATATCTACAAATTTTAAATGTTTTTTTGGTTTTATATTTTGAAAAATAGAATTGACATTGGCCATTTTAAACTTAAAAAAAATTATTTTTAATTTGACATTGGCCCTTATATGGTTACTTATTATAGAGTTCAAGTAAGAATTCTATGACTCAAAACACCACAAATGAGCTTGATGTCCCATAAAACTCTTTTAGTTAAGTGATTTACTTAGAAATCATCAATTCAACAATGAAACAATTCCTACAATGACTGTAACTCAGAACAATTTGTTTCAGAACAACGTTTTAGGTGAGTTATCTTTATGTTCATTGCACACTAGGCTGAAACCTTGATTTCTTTATAATAATGTCTCACGCGTTCAGTATATCCTATCCAATAGAAAATTATTCACATTCTTCCTCTTCTTCTGTTGTGTCATCATCTTTTTCTGGGCTGTCTTCTAACAACAAAAGAAAAGCACTATAAAATAAACGACTGTTTGGATGGACGAAAGGCTGTAAGGACTTGAGATCGGCCAATTTTTGGACAGAAAGAGGGATTGGTTTTACCGCTGTAGGTTTTAGGTCTACAGTTTTAATTGCAGATCGTCTCGAAACTTGTTTTCGAGACAAGTCCAGAATCTTGAAGCTTTCTTCATCGAAATTGTACTTGTAGAGCATTTGTCCAGGATGAGAAGGAGTGTACTTAATCCATTTGATTTTTCGCCAAAGCACTGTTTCACCTTTTGTATTACCGTAGTAGTCCTGTGAATGTAAGTTGTTTTCAGGATATCTTTGAAGTTCAGAAACTCCTTTTGCTCCATTTCTAGAACAATGATTGGAGGTTTGCGTTGAATCATCCTCATACCTGCCAACTCTTACGATTTTCCCGTACAATGTACGATTTTACGCCCTATTGTACGGTTGTACGATTCATATGAATTATTGTACGATTTTCAAGCTTTCCAATTTTTTTCCCGTGTGCTTAGTTCATAAAGAAATCTGGTACTGAAATCCCATAATCTGGTACGAAAATCCCATAATTTCGGTACGGTAATGTGGTATGTGTATCTGACTTACAGTGTCGTATATAATAAAGAAAACTGTAATAGTGTAGTTTCAGGAACTAGCGTGCTTTATTTATAGCCATTGTACTATATTGTTCACTACAGAGTACCGTATTATTCACGCATCATACGAACGTATCCCGAACTTTGCCGAACACACCCGATCGATTGCATTTGTCTTTTTGCTAAAAATGGCTGTCGTGACTTGTGCAAACAAAATTCACGAGACTGTTTCAATCTGAAGTGGCATTCCAATTTACCGTTTCCGTGTAGTAATTGCTCAAGAACATGCATAAAATCTTGTGAACTGAAGGAAACTATCGTTTAATTCTTATTTTTCCAGCAAATGTTGAAGCGCACGTTGTAGTTGCGTAGTGTTTGTAAACATGGTTTTTGACCAGGTTAAATGTATCATTTTGTTATTGTAACTGCGTATTTTAGTGCCGGTAATTTTATCGACATCGCATATTTAATAGCCGTAAAACGTAGGAATACTGCAACTTTCATATCTGGGAAATACAACTTTGCAGTTTTTACAATGACGTTTTTATACAATTGCCAAACCGTGCGGATGTAAAAACTGTTCAAAAATTAAGAGTATGTGGTATTGTATAAGATATTAAATACTCTCATATCTGCACGTTCAACGATGTGCGATTTATTTCTCAAATCCACAGTATTTGCAGTGTCGGAGAGTTGTGGTTAGATGTGCCAAGTGTGATTAAATTGCCTAATTTGCTCTCTTAAAAATTTTTTGTGCATTTATGGATCTGTGAAAGAGAATTTAAAAGCTGTATTACCAGAAATCGTAACGTAGGGGCCTATCTATTGACGTATTAAAATCGGTAAAGTTTGTAAACTTGCAGAAACCAAAACTACCTCTACTAGGTTAATTTAGATTTGCATGAACATTTATGTTATGAGCAGTATTTATGATGGTACAACAAAGTAAGCATGATTTATAATTCGTTCAGTAATTTCCCTGATAAGTTTGTTTTCTTTATAATTGCTCTAGGGAGACTATGCAATTTTAGCCATGAACACAACAGATGAATAGTAGTCAAAGTGTTAGGTAATTTTATTAATTATTCAGCATATTCTAAATTTATTTTGCATACAATATATTGACATGTTAACAGTGTAATATTTTATTTAAAAAATAGCCAAAGTGTTTTAGATCGATGGCATTTACATATACACAACACGTGAAATGCCGTGACTCGTTTACGCAAAATTTTACTCATTTTGAAAATTGTACTATTTCTGAATCCTCAAGGTTGGCAGCTATGCATCCTAATAAGGTTTGCCCAGTCCCTAGGTAACTCAATGCTGAGTGTTGTGTTTTTCTTGGATTTTTCTATCAGAGCATGGATTGAATCTGCCTCCATATGTGTGTGCCCGGATTCGAGGAATTTATGATTGATGGTAATCGTTCTTCCCATGGCAGTGAAGCTACTAATTTTTGTCAGGAACATTATTGCGACATAAATGTTACGGTTCTGTCCAGGACAGCAGTCACTGTAAAAACAAATTTCTTCAACATTCTCAGGAAGTTCATCTAA
>PNEQ01023098.1:0-38831 GCA_003012365.1 Medauroidea extradentata
CTAACGACTGTTAGTGTGGGACTGTCGTCGTAACCGCTACATAACGCCGGCAACTAACGACTGTTAGTGTGGGACTGTCGTCGTAACCGCTACATAACGCCGGCAACTAACGACTGTTAGTGTGGGACTGTCGTCGTAACCGCTACATAACGCCGGCAACCAACAACTATTACAGCGGGACTGTTGTAATTGAATTGAGTGGCTAAATAACTTAAATTATAATTATAATTGTTAACGATTTGCCTCCCTATATGTTTACAGTAATTGTTCTTCTGTATTTAGGGGCAGGAAAATTTCGCTAATTCATTGAACTACATGCTAGAATAAATTGTCGTATGCGCACTCAAGCCCCGTATATTCGTTCATTGTCTGCTGTTACACCGAGTAGCAGCTAGTGGACAGATAGTCGGTATAGTATACATAGGAAAGTTGTTTCTAACGTGCAGGACATTGAATTAACAACAATTTCCTGTCCCTATCTGTAATTTGTTGTTGATTTTTCAAATGTCAGTTTGTATTTTTGTATCTTTTATAAAAGCGTTGTGTGTGACGTTATTTTTCGTACTCGACGTTCTTCTTCACGCCAACGCCGAATGAGAGGCCATGGCAGTAGAGTGAGAGACGTGTTGGGGGCTGGACAAGTCATCATCCACGGGTACAACGTTATGTTGTGCTAAACATTTAGTTTTCAATCGTTTAACGTAACTGTTTTGATTGCTTTCTGACCCGGGGGCCCCATCCACTGTCGGCCATCGCGTCCAGCTCCAGGCCTGCTTCGCTGTCCTGGCCGTCAGCTTGGCCAGTCTAGTTTGTGCGATTTTCAACGGTAAGTAAACCTCGTCATCATTTTCCGGTGTTTTACTTCACCCCGTCCTATAGAATTCTTCGGGCCCTGGAGCCCACTCGCCGAGAACTACAGAGTTGAATATGTGCGGTATTCAGCCGTAGGGATCGACCTACAACAGACCCCATTTAAAACTTAGAGGGTGCAGGAGTGATCAAGGTACGCAGCCGGCTTCGTTGGCTACCGGGCCACCGCCCTGAGAATTCATAATAACCGTACTTTATCAGAGGGGTTTCTTCGGCGGATTCCTGCCTTGTATCCTTCCCACCATCCTGTGCATCTTCTCTCAGCTCTCATCACTAGCCGGCCCCCCTTTCACCTTTACCCATAGCAACCGTATACTGTTCGGTGTATCAACTATACCACTCTCGTCTTGTCATGTTCTTTTCAACTATTTAATTTCATAAAGAAGCAGATTAATTTTTTACTTAAAGTGGTAGAATAATATAGGCAGACAACTTAGACCATAATGACGTGCCACTACTGTTTGTTCATTAATTTAATTTTAAGGTAACGTTAGAACAGTATAACAACATGTAAATCATTCATTTCAAAATATATTTGCCTTTAAATTGCCACCGCCATTTCTGGCCAATAATCACACACCTTGATATCAGTGGCGTAGCGTCACTTTTTTATATGGGAACACCCATGTCTATTTTACACAGAAATACAAATAATTAAACGGGTGTCCACGTGAAAATTTATAGTAATAATATCCCTGTTTGGAATTATTCTGCATGTTTTTACTGCGTGCTAATATCAAATAGCATTATGGTTTACAGTTTCATATCGTAATTGTTTCATATTAATGTCTACGTCTAATGATATGTTAAAAATAGGCGGCTTAATTTCCACGTATAAATGCTCCCGTGTTCATGTTGCCGAGTATTTATCCATGTTTATACTTTGGTTTAGTTACTGTTGAATGCATCAAGTTACTACTTTCCACTACATTTTTAACACTTTAATAATTTCAACTAATTTTATGTGACATTACAAAAATTGTTGTTTTATTTAGAACTGTAACTTTTCAATAATAATTTTAAAGTTATTTTTATTTCATTGGACTTAAATTTTTGCAGTGAGAAAAAATTTGACAAACAATATTATTATTGTTTTTTAAATAGGCTACACACATAATGTAATTATTACTTTAAAATATACAAGTATGTTGTAAATGAGATTTACACACATTTGTACAGTTACAGACTTCGGTTATTTTTTCTCTGCTAACGTGTCTATGACGTCCTAGTCAATAATCTAAAAAAAAAAAAAAAAAAAAAAAAATCGCTTGTGGTATTGCATAGAAGCCATTTTTACCGGAGGAGTAATTCACGAGTTCACGAGTCACAACTGACGAACAGCGCTTCCTAACGTGAATATTTCAACTGAAGGGGAGGGAGGGACGAGAGATAACTGCAACAAGATATTTAACCCGAAAACATCTTGTGACAACCACCCCCGCTGGCCCCGGCAAATGAGTGAACAGTGTTTACAAAGTCGCTCACTCTTTTGGTACATGGTTGACATTTACTTCAGTATATGGCTTGTTATGTTGCAGAGAAAATCATAAAAACCAAAGGGAAAGCAGAACTCGCACTAACTTGCTACTGTCTAAGGACAGTTACTTTTCCTGTGGCCTGGGCGAGGAAGAAAGAGAGAGAGAGAGCAGGAACCCGACAAGGAAAGAGGATACCGTCTGGTAACTACTACAACCTTTCTACGCTCGTGTTGTGCGCAGGAAAACTGAATGAATGAAAAGACTTTGGTCAGCGGCGCTGACTCAGCGCTTAACATCGAGGTCTTTAGCGCTGGTGACGGGTAACGTGATGTGAGTATGGGGCAGCGCCGGAATGAATGGGCGGGGAAACGGGAGATCCCCGAGAAAACCCGCCGACCAGTGGCACGATTGCCACGTGCGATAATCCGGGGACCGACCCCGCCGGAATGGAACCCGGATCGTGAGAGGTCTGACCCCTCGGCCACCGCGGTCCCAGGAAAACTGAAGGAAGATAGACCATTGTCTGTGCGTGTTTCCCTCTACCCCACTTCCATGGTTGTCAAGCTAGTATACTAAATACCGAAGTAGATTTCTGCATCAACGTACCTACGCAGAATAAAACGGATTAAACATGTAATATTGTTAACTGTTAGTGAGGGAACGCCGAGCGTATCAGCGTCTAATGATGCTACGCCACTGCTTGATATGGCATACTTAGGACCAAACATCACTTGAAAATATGTTTTCACGGTTTACGCTTACGAAATATTCCTTGAAAGTTGATAAAAAGATGTTTAAACTACTCTTTGCCTGTTTCATTTATATATATATATTTACAAGCAATAAGCGAAGTCCATTAAGGGAACGATGTGCAGGTTTGCGATTTATTTAATATCCAGCTATAAAATGTAGGAATGTGATCATCTTCGTCACATTAAAGCATCACTGCAGAATAGGTGATTTATGGCATTCTCTGTACTTGACCTTGTGAAGAGGGCAAGCACTGTCATTGCCAGGGAACATCATTGTTAGAATTTGTGTTAACAATATTTCTTTAAGTACCGGTTTCTTACTCTGAATTACGGTGATAAAATAGCTAAGACTGACATACATAGCCTATGACTGAAAAGTAGCCATGTCTGCTTTTATATACCATCCTGTGCACAATTTATAATTCTAACGTTAAAAATGTAAAGATTAAACCACCATATACAACGGTTATCACTGATTTCTCACTGCCACAGTCAATTATTATTGTCTCTCTACCAATTTAGACTGTTTCTAAGTAGTTATTTCTATAAATATTCTAAGACTAACATTTCTGTGAATGGAATCATTGGAGCAGCTTTAGTAGGCTTTAAAATGCCCGTATAATACATCGCTATGTGATATGGTGGGCAATAGGAAATTATTTTAATGTACTGCTACAATTGAAACTTTTAGTTAACACAATTTTCGCGGGACCTTATTGTGTGCATTAAATTACGTATTTTGTGTTTAGTGTGTAACTAAGTCTGTGAACTATAATAAACGCGATATTGTTTCAGTATAAAAATTGGAATGTGGAGGTACGGACATAGGGACAGCAGGTAGTTAACAAGTCAGAACATTTTATCACAATAAAAAACGTTTACTTTATGTAACGTGATGTAACTTTAGAAAATAATATAGAAATTAAGAAATGAAATAGACGAGTATCGACTGAAATTTGACATGTTATTTTCCTTGTCTTAAGTCCTCAGATTTCGGCTCATGATCGAGGTCGCTCCTGGGTTGGTGTCCCTTGGCAGCCGCCTAGTTTCTCTCGTCAGAAGTTCGCCATTGCAGCTTCAGTGGCATGGGAGTGTTGTGCTCCCTGTGTAAGTCAACGCAGCCTGTCGTGCGTCTAACCCGGCAGAGGAGACATCTCCCACAGGAGTTGGCTCCGGTCTGGTTCGCCTCGGCAGCGCACCTAAATGTCACGCCTCGCATCCACGCATCTGCCCAGAGAGATGCTCGGGCCACCGGAGCGGAACACAGCCAGTCGAGTTACAGTTTCCGCCTGCGAATCGGAACGAACTTTGATTGAGAATACGCCGATCTGAGTGTCTGAAACCACCATCCTCCCTCGCATCACACATCCACTGATATACTGACACGGGCTGAAATATTCATTGCATTCCCAATACATACTGACTTTGTAACGAACCTACTGACTGCAACCCAACAGTTTATATCTGTGACACTATAAGATAATAATTAATAAAAAACATGTCACAATGACTTATCAGCCCTTTGTAGTTGTAACATTGTGTTATAGTAGTAATTGTACTATTTTGGTTAATGATTCAGACCTCAATAAGCATGATGACATCCAGACTTAAAGATTTCAAAGCATGTAAGGTCTAAGTAATAGGTATGGGCACCTGATTTTTACGAAAAGATTTTTGCCCCAGTTTTTTTCAATGCCTTATGCACACATGTACACAACTGAGGTTTTGCTTCGGCGGTATTGGCAGCCTGTCTTGTGCTGTGATGTCTCTTATAACCGTACATACCATAGAAAGGTTACTGTACACCATACCTACGTGATTAGTGGGTAGAACTCCAATACGCTGGAATTAAAAACATCCAGTCACTGAGCGTGGAACAAGAGTTGCAGATGTGCACACAAGTAATTGAAACAAGAAGGGGCAAAAATATTTTTGTGAAAGCCAGATCTTCTCGTAATATGTTTAGTGGCTTGTGAAAACGTTTTTTGTTTTGTGTGACTCTAAAATATGACTAAGCATCACATCTTTGAATTGATTAAGAATAATTCAGGCTGTAGTCAGTTAATTTTTTTTTGCAGGAAGGTATATGTAAGTTGGAGTAGAGATGGACAATTTATTTGGCTTGAATTTTGATATCCCTTAAAATTTATCAAAATAGACTTGTGCACACAGAAAGAAAAGTAAATTTAACACCCAAATAACTCCAATAATCAACTAAAATAAATCTAAAGACATGAAGAAAGCTTCAAAACGTAACAGTTTTTGTACTCAAGGTAAGTAAAATAATAACGTATAAAACCAGATCGGAATAAACGAAGTAGAATGAGAGAACCCAAAAAATTACTAACGATGCAGCAAATTGTAAGTTTGCCAGTGGCTACGCCCTCGAAATCGATGACCATGCTTCCCATTAATTCGTTCGGGAAATTCTTCATATTAATTTTTTTATTAGAAGATTAGAGAAACGGCAAGCACGAATATCAGTAAATAAGTGGATGCTCGTAATTTTTTCTATAAAAAAAGAGAGCAAGTATCTATACTTGTGGTATATGTTTACAGACAAAGGCCACAGAAGATCTGATGCACTAGTTAACCTCTTCAACTCGTGATCCTCCTGGAATCGTGTGTCGAAAATATCATGCAATTAGAATGGCAACTTCCAAATCACTCCATAGTTGCCCCTGCTGGTTCTGAGGATCCAGTTGACATCTATAAATCCTCCGTAATGTGCGCGCCAATACTAGAAAAAAGGTGGAACCCCCTTAGAACGTCAATCGCCTTACTTCCTTAGGTGGTATTTCACAGGGGATTAAGTCAGAAATCCAAAATTCAGGTTCTAGTTATACCGGGACAACTGCATAAAATATGTAGGCAAATGACGGCCAATATGAGTAATATTTATTCATGTGGTAGTTAATATAGTATAATAAAAGTAAAGCGTATTTCACTGAAAACATGCTCCGTTATTAATGAACATCTAAACGTTGTTCAGTATTGGTATCGTTTTCGCATGGTAGATATACGTTACTTGTCGATTTCTTCCAGCACATGTATTTATGGAAATTTGTTAAAAATATATTCTTCTTGTTAATGTTTCAGTTTTTAACGCTCGTGGAAAACAACCAAGTTTCTTTAATAACTATTTCTTTCAATAAAATTACATGTTCGTGAATCAAATACATTATAAGAAACAAATATCCTCATTACTGTTTAACATGGGCACTTTTCTTAATTATTTCTTTAGCCAAATGACATACGTATTGAAAACTGTGGTATGACATGTATTTCATCAAAGCATATGTAAATAAATAATTGATTGTGTGTGTGTATGTATGTATGTATATATATACACACACCCACACACTCTCTTTCTCTCATGAGGGACAGATCATAGTAAAACGTATGTGCATTCTACTGAAATATGGGTTAACTTTTGAAATCATGCTAAGTTCTGGTAACTTCGCTTTTTGCAGTTAATGTTAAACATGTTGTTTTATTGAAAGAAAATGTTTCCTTAGTTTTACGGAGATTTCATTCGCAAAATTTGCTGCATAATGATTCTTAGCGATTATAGGACGTCTGAGTTAACACCATCAACTTCTTCAACAACATTCTCCTCGAGGTGATCTGCATATGATATATCAGAACCGCTGAACAAAGTTATCGTAGCTACCATAATCTGTCTCGCACAAATGTGTTATTTCACAAAAAAAAAAAAAAAAAAAAAAAAAAAAAAAAAAAAAAAAAAAAAAAAAAAAAAAAAAAGTGATATTTGAATGATCATGAGATCAGATTAGTTTCATTGTCGCAAACTAACCTGTAAAATATTTGGTAATATTCTCAACGAATAAGTACTTCCTTTTCAAATAAAGTAAAGTAATAAAATAATTTCTAATATAATTGAGTTTCGTAATGATTTTGTTAAGAGTAATATAATACATGCATCGAAATATTATTACTTTTAAAATAAAAGTAACTTTTATTAGTGGAATTTACATAACAGTTTAGTGTAAATATACAGAATGAAACAGAAATGACGATCAATAATTCACACATGGAAAGTACTGACCAAAAGAAGCTACAAATGTCCAATAAACATGGGTCCGGAAATCAACCGTTGTCGAGATAGAACACATTGTTTGTTGCAGTTGATCAGTATGTAGGAACACATGGAATTTCTAATCTTTAAAGAAGGTGTTCAAAGTGTTGCCCGTGCGTCTGAATGCAACATTGAACTCGTCTCTGAAACGAGTTGCGAACCCTCTCAGGCAGTCCTGGTGTATTCTGTAAATGCTGGAAGGCTGCTTCAATCCGCAAGCGTAATTCTTCAAGAGAGTTGACCTCAGTAGCATAGACCAGGCTTTTGACATGACCCCACACACAGAAGTCCATGGGATTTAAATGCGGTGACTTTGGAGGCCATGGCACAGGTCCTCCTATACCTATCCAATGTTGACCATACCGTCGAGTTAGAATTGAAAATGTGCTGGAGCACCGCCATGCATAAACCACATGTTCAGGCGTTGGTTCAGTGGAACATCATCTTCATGAAGCAGATCTGGAAGTACAGTACGCAGAAACTTCCTGTACCGATCTCCGGTTAGTCTCTGTGGTAGGAAGTGTGGTCCAATTATGCAGTCTCCGAGCAGTCCGGCCCAGACGTTCAACAAAAAACGTTGCTGATGTCGTGACACGTGTGTCGCATCAGGATCGACATCGTCCCAAATGAGACAGTTATGGAAGTTGAAAATGCAGTCACGGGTAAACCCAGCTTCATCCGTGAACAGAATACTGCTTACAAACAGGGGGTTCAAAGTACACTGTTGTTGCATCCATTGGCAGAAATTCTCTCTAGGAGGGAAGTCTGTATTGTTGAGTGCTTGCACACGCTGGAGATGATACGGATATAGTAATTGCCGTTGTAAAATCCGCCACACACTCATATGACTCAGCACACGCTCCTGGATAGCAATCCTCCTTGTTGAAGTACTCGGACGTTCGTGTACAATGTCTACCACCCTTTCCTCAACATCAGGTGTTATGGATCTGGGTCTACCTTCTCGTACATGATGTGCGAAACTCCCACTTTCTCGAAGGCGCAAATGTAACCTCGTAAATGTACGTCTGTCGGGCTTCTTCATACAATTGTGCAGCCTGAAGTGCACTGCCATTAGCTTTGCCATACATGAAGTGCATGTCAGCGTACTCTTCATTAGTGTAACCTCCGTCCATGGTGCCTTTACTTTCGTAACTGATTGTCTGTACGGCACAGTGCATGAAGGGAGCGAGGGGAGTAGTTGCTCATGCGTCAACAACCTGATAGGCGAACCCATACCTTGTGATACCAGCGTAATTTCCTAGGAATCCAAACGCGTTTGGAGTTGGTTCCCAATTCGATTTGTTACGAGAACTCGACAACGGTTCATTTCCGGATCCATGTTTATTAGACATTTCTAGCTTCTTTTGGCCAGTACTTTCCATGTGTGAATTATTGACCATCACTTCTGTTGCACCCTGTATAAAAGCGTCTCTCTCACACATTACTACGGCATGAGTACTTTTGTGAGAAGAGTTGCACCACATATATATAAAATACTTTTAAATAATAATACGAATCCTTCAAAGTTAACGTTCACTGCCACAAGCGTGGTTTCACTTCACGCTTACATAACGCACAATTTAAATTTCTTACTTGTAAAACATACATATAGGCCTCTTTACTCATATTATTACATCATAACAGTAGTAACTAGGGGTGTGCGAAACAGTAATTTTTTTTTGCTTCGAAGCGAAGCCGAACATTTTTCCTTCGAAGTCGAGTCGAAGTCGAATATTTTTTTGTTTCTTGAATCTCACATGTTTGTTGTACTATAGTACCACTTCCAAATTATTAAAATGTGGCTCTATATAGATCTGGATGATCTGTTTTCAGGTGATTATGTAATGTCTTTTTTGTGTCTAAACAGTAAAATAGAATCCATATATTTTGCAATGGAAATAAAATTAAAACATTAACATTAATACTAAGTATAATTCTATATTAAAATTTCACTTAAAACATTAATACTCAGTGAATTAAAATTTTAGTATATTATACCAGATTGCATTTTTGGATTTTTTAAAAGCATGTTTTGCACTTTATTTCTGATTTACTCAAAAAATCTAAATAGTGCCAAATACTTTTTTTTTTACTGATTTGCACAGATAAAGCAGATCAAGACTGAAAATCTTTTCTATAAGGTTAAATGAACTCCAAATTTTAAATGCCCAAGTACTAGAAGGGTTTTACTTGCAGGTAAGAAAATACACAGCACTTAAGAAAAAAAAGTAGAAGATTGCCTCACATTACCATTATTATATTTACCCACATATTGGATGCCCTTATGCACCCTATATTTTCACGCCTCAATTCGTAGTAAAAAGTTTGTCTCGGGAGCACGAAAGCTGTCGCTTGTCTGGAGAGCACGAAAGTGGTCGTTTGTCTCAGGAGCACAAAAGTTGTTGTCTGTCTCGGGAGTACAAAAGTGATTGTCTCGGGAGCACAAAAGTGGTCGTTTGTCTCGGGAGCACAAAAGTTGTTGTCTGTCTCGGGAGCACAAAAGTTGTTGTCTGTCTCGGGAGTACGAAAGTGTCGTCTGTCTTGGGAGCACAAAAGTGATCGTTTGTCTCAGGAGCAATAAAAGTGTTTCTTCGAAGCTTCGAACTACCCTCGAAACGAATATTCAGCAGCTTAATATTCGATTAGCCTTCGAAATATCGAAGCTTCGCACACCCCTAGTAGTAACACTTTAAACGACTCGTTGGCGTATTAGTACAAACACAAAACATATACGTGTTTTTCAACTTATTCGTTTAGTTCCTATTGGAATGCCTTTTTTTTACATACGGCAACTAAAACTGGGCACCTAATGAATATTCCGTTAGTTAGCAGAATATGTCATCTCTTCCACTTGTTTACTTTGTAATATGTTATGATCTGATAAATAACGTGTGTTAGTGTACCAGTTTTAAAGGGGGAAACTATCTTAAACAATTTCTCAGGAATTAAACACATATGTTAATAGAAACTTCATTTTATTTGATTTCCTTTTCGGAGCATTTAAATTGTTCTACACACAGATAAGTCACATTATCAGCTAAGGTTACCTCGTATCTTTCGTTGACGTGAAATAATGTGTTATTATTATCTTTTTCTTTAGAAGTGTGGCTTAAGGAGTGCTGTCACAGTGTTTTGAACCGGTTAATATGCCGTATACAGTATTCTGTCAATTAAAAATTGTCTCTTATAAAACTAACAGCGATGTACTTTCAGATATATGCTTTTAGGAGTTTATATTGACCGAAATAACTTTAGAACGGTTGTAATAAATAACTGACAAGCAGTAAAACTTCCATGTTATATCAAATACATGTCACACAAAGTGTCTACTAGTATGCATACTATATCCTTATTCAAGGCATTATACACTTTTAGACAGATGGCTGAATAACTAAAAATGCTGACATAGTCTTAGTAAAATATTTCAACATATTTTTAATCAATTAAAAAAAACGTATTTCGCCAATGGAACAGTACGGAAAGTACACTTCATAATGTACCATTTTACGGTATCTTTATTTTTATTTTTGATTACTACAATTATTTAATTATTCAGGCCTAAAAATATTTTCTCAGATACTTTGTGTTAAAAAAGTTTTTCTTTCCATTGCAATACTAGAAACGAACTTTAGAAAACTGTTGGAACCATGGAGTTATGAGTATACAGGAGATGGCATGTTGGGCTTTCCTTGAAGTTGACGTATGTATGTCAGTTTTGCGCGAACAAAGCTTTATTGTAGCCCAAAACTCAGCACCGAGTTGATCGAGTAAGGTTTTCGTAAGCGCCTCGTGTGGAATTGATACTGTAGAATGAACAGATTTGAATGAAAACGGTTACGTGCGTTGAATTCGGATGTAAAGAGAGAACAGGTACGTGAAATACATATGCTACCATTACATTTCATGAATAAAAAGGCAATGTTTTACATTAGCATAATGCAATTTACCTGTTTATGCAGATAAATCTAGCGAACATGAAAAAACGGCCACATATATTGTTTATTTACGTATATTTACTTCACTGACGATGTGCAACTGCTTGCTTATAGCAATAAAACGAACAAATTTGCACACAAAATGATAAATAAATAGCAGAAACTAGCATAAATGTTAGTTTAACAATGGTGTTCATGCATAAACAGTTGGCGATGTCGGTACTCATAGAAATGTATTTCGAAACGCAAGCATATAGCTGAGTTTCAATATTATTTAAAAATTTTGTTCCCCAAACAACGTAGACTGCGATAAACACAATACATCTGCTATTCGATAAATAATTTTAAATCTATTGGTCTTCAAACTTCGAATAAAATACATTGTCTCTTGTGGTAGAAACAATGTTATGGTCTACAGTGACCACGTGTATAACGTTCAAGCAACAAGGACACAAATACATGGACTTCAAGTGTTTGCCCGGGCAGCATACGGCATGGCCACCCCCTGGTTGGAAGTGACTGTTAAAAGCCACTTAAAGCATGAAAAGTATAAAAACATGATAATTGCATATAGGCCTACGCCATTTGAGTTTTTACAACGCTTTATCTAACTTTGTTGTTTATGCAGTGATATATAAGACGATAGTTATAAGTATTGTAATGCGCCCCTTTCTTTAGGGCAGGCAATGCGTTTCACTGAGTCGATAATTAAATGTTCTGTATAAGGAAACACAAATACAATGCTGATTCAGTTTAATGACATTGGAGATTTTAAATAAAAACAATTTACGTTCATTTTGAAAGGGTAGCAATGTTATGAGTTAGTGGACCTGGCACGTGAGATGTGCCGTAGCGTAGTAATAAAAGTGTTTTTTTCTTGTATAACTATCAAACATGTTTCCAGTGCGTTTTCCTACAAAAAGAAAACACACTTGAAACTGTGTCCTGAAGGTTTTAAAAATTTCGTCCGCTGATAATTAAAATCATGATTATCGATTACCAAGCTCCTCAAAAGTGCCAAAATGACTTTTTCACGTTGCCGTAGCTGAGAAAATATCAACCGTAATCGTAAAAAAAAATCAAAGAACCTGTATTGGGCTTGTTTGAAGTCCCGTTGAAAAATATTTTCTACGAAAACACTGTTTGATAGTCTAGTACTTCGCGCCTAGAGGCGATGAGGTGTTTGACGGACGTGCTATATTCGACTTATCGCCTTTAACGTTTCCTTGCCTCGAACGTAAAATATATCTAAGTCCACTAACTCATAATACTGTCTTCTTAAAGGAGCGACTTGTATTTAAAAAGTTAATTGACACTGTCGTAATTTATAACAAGATAATTGCGCGATCCATACACTAAGGTACTTCTTATTTAATCGACGGTGTATGTTGATGAAGTTGTTGTTGCCAGCGGTTTAAAGTCATGACTCATAAACGCTTAATACCAAACTTATCTCGTTAATACTTTACGAAATCGTGCTAAGTTCACGGTGGATCTTTACTGCGTATTAATTATGAACGTCGAAACTTGGAGGGGTCTTCACTGCACCTCGACGCGCGGTCTAGTGTCCGGCTGTCCCTCTGCGTCTGCTGCTGTTCTACATCTGCCCTACAACTACCAAAACATACTTCTATCTTCCTGGATCCTCTTCCTTGGCGCCAAAATGCCGCCGCTCTTCTATAGGCTTTGGTCATTTCCATACAAGGAAACAGCTTCTGTAGATTGGCTCTGTCTACGGCGAACAGTAATTGTTCTCCATTTACTAGTTTATTAAAATAAAATCACATGAATTTATACATGACTTGGCAATTATTTCTCATTCAGTTTGTTATTGAAAGTGATTGCGAACAGCAAAATGTGCTCTGGAACTACTTAGCATTAACGTTTAATATGACTATAGTATAAATAATATAAAGTAGCTCTAACATTGCCGTTTATTTAACATGTTATCTACAAATTACAAAACTATAATCCGTTCTTAAATAATGAAATAATGAAGAGTAACTCATAACGAAATTTTTTTTCGACTATGTAAACCGGAGATATGGATTTAAGCGAATTTGAAGTGTTTGTGCGGGCAAGTTTAAATATGTTTATTGTCGTGTGGGTTTGTAGATGTGTAAGTGCGTTTGCATGATTGTTTGTGGCTCTGTGTGTGATAGTCCGTACTGGTTAATATGGTCTGTATGCTTTACAAATGTTTGTAACTTTGATTTCACTGCCTCATGACCTTACGCAGCAATGGTAATGAGAAGTAACGTGTATACGTTTACCACGTATCCTGATGGTGAAAATAAAGTTTTCTCAAATTGTAGTTCTCCACTCAACATACTGCTGTAACAAAATGTGAGTGGATGGAAGAGCCATAAGTTCATTTAAATTAAATGTCAGAATTATAAATTTTGTTTGGTTGTCTACTCACATCATACAATCTCCTAAAATTTTCTCAGTTGTCAAAATGGCGTAATTTTAATTTATGCTTGTTTCTTGAACAATTCAACATCTCCACTACTTTGACAAAAATACATTTGCCAATTAAAAAAATCTCATTTAATGGAACAGTTCTCAAAGACTTGAAACAAATAGGAAATGTTCTAGTCACAACGAAATCAGAATTTCTTTCCCCGGTTGCATTTCAGAAATTACAATTAGAAATAATGTTCAAATTTCTGTTTCGTATAAATCCATAAATCCAGTATAGTTGTTTATGCATGAATTAGTTCTGAAGCCATTGGATGTAATACACCCACTGACGACAAAACTCAGAGCAAGGCCAATAAGAAAATTGGTTATAATAAAAAAAATGAACACAGAAAAATAAGAGATTAATGTTGCGTCGCATTCGAGCATTATGGAGATGCGTGGCGCACATTTAGAGCATATGCTGTAAAACTACTCAATATATTCAAATTCAAAATAAATAACTAACACCAGTAGCCTGTATACAAAATTCACTTACATAATTTCAAATGGCAGAGGTTTTATCGTCCGCAGCTACAAATTTCTCACCTCCACCTTTGAGGGGGAGTAACCCCCTCATTCGTCACAATAGGCCCATTGTTGTGTACATGCATTCCTATTTATTTGACCTTCTAAATGTTTATATCTTAACGTTGTAATATACATATAGAATAAAGCGCAAGAAAAACATGTGTGCAGAAAAATATTCAATATTAATCTGGATAAATGTTCATGGACAGGTAACGTGTTATCCTTAGCGGGTGAACGCAAAAAAAAGTTTTTTTTTAAAGTTGTATCATGATTTAAGCTTCTCAGTAAACAATTTTCAATCATTCAGATTTATAGTGAATTAGTCTGTAATGACTCGAATAGAAGTTACTCCCACTAAAGTGTTAATATTAGTTGTTTCTGCAAGTATATAAGTTTTGTACACGATTCGGCCAGTCAATGTGCTAAAATGAAGTAGTTATGTAAAAATTCAATAGGTTTGACTAAGAGTTTTCTTTCGGCAGACATAGGCTATACGTATAAGTCGGTTTTATTTAGAAAAAATATCTACAGGCTCGCAAAGAAATCACAAATGCTTAGGTTTTTGATACGACAGTAGCGCCAATCAGCTTATGAAATTAAATTAAATTCAACCAAGAATTTTTCTCAAAACGAAGGTAGTGCCTGTGTAATGCTTCACTAGAAATATCTATCGATATACATTTTTCAATATATTGCAATTAATTTAATGATCTGGAAGAAAATAACGATAATTTAATATAAATATTAAATATTAAGTTTTCGTGCTAGATTAAGTGATGTTGGTAATGGATGAACAAAGCATAGGATATTCATTTGTTAGTTACGGCCGAAGCGATTACGTTATTGTTTTTTTTTTTTTGAGACTGATAAACTCATTTAGGGATGAAATTTCCTTTTTTTTTATCACAAAAAATAAATAATGGGCTAGCGAGTATCGTGTATTAAGATGATGAAGTATTATATTGTGAACTGACTGTAGAAACTGAAGACAAATTCCTTGATAAGACATGTAACAACCATACATAACAAATACATATGAAATAAAATGTCTACCAAAAGACACAGACAAAATTCATGCAAGGAAATAGACCTTTTATTCAAAGATTAATTTATGGAAAAGTATTTATTGACAGAAATTGTTTAGGTGCTATTCCTTACGTTATAAAAATAGGCAAAATAGAGATATACATCTCTCAACCAGATACAAGACACATTCATATATTTCATAAAACTGAAATATTGATTTTACGCCACATAATGTTGTTACAGTTCTCAGACCTCTAGTTAGGTTTAAGATTTTTACTTTGTCTTTCAAATGTACTACATCTGCTACGTTGAAATCAGAATTATTGGTGATATGAGGCATTAATTTCAATTAGGTTTTCAAAAGTTCCGAAAATCTCGTGCAGTTTATTAGATCATCCTCAAGGAAAAATGCGAATGGCCTGTACGCGACGTCTTACGTGCATCCCTCGTTGGCTTGAGGCTCACTACAAACAGATAATTATAAAAGTACATAAAATTGTTGGCCTCTTCTCAACTGGCACACTCTGATATATTAAATTTATATATTTGTATTAAATAGACAACTGTGTTTCCATTACAAAATTAATGTGATCGTTGAACGATTCCTAAAGTGGATTACGAAACTGAATTGTTTTAATGGACGTATGCCATTGTGAGGGAATGCTGCCAAGTTTCAGAAAAATTGCGAAATACGAAGAGCCAGTATTAGCTTATGTCAAAAAATACATATCCGTTTGCAGTGGCGTAAGTCCATAAAACAATTCAGTTTAAAATACGTCATTTTAAATATCTTACGTGAAGCTGATGCCCTTAGTTTAAAATCGTGTGATATTTTATTCAATTCACGTAAGTGTGTTACGCCTTTGCGTGCCTATTTCTCTGCGTTTGAGTGCAATTTTCTTCGCCGTCATTGTATTTTTAGCCCAATGAAATTTTCATTTTAAAGGGGAAACATTTAATAATCATAACTAACTTATGTGATCCGAGGCGTGAGAGCTTTGATGCAATTTCGTGAGAGCAAATCATTTGCATGAATACCCGTAAGGCTGTAGTCACATTCGGAACGAGTGCCGTTAATTGCAATCAACGTGCAAAACGAACAAAATTTTCTTTCGAAACAGGCACGTCTTGATTCTCGTCTTTTGCTTTAAATGAAATCTTGCACGTATTTCTTGAAGATTTGCATATATTCGCTCTTAAGTTTATAAAACCATCACTTAAAAATGTAAGGGGAAAATATTCCTAGGAATATTTTAGTAACTGAGGCAAGAACCAAACCATACGAGAAAATTTTTGCGTATTTCATTTATTTTTTTCTGTGGGGTTTTAGTTAGTATTCGTCAACATTTAAATAATTATACAATAAGTTAAATTATACGTGTTTCTGTTAGCACAGCTTTGTTAGTAATTTAAACTTTATTTGAGTAAAGAATATCAGTAAAACAGCAAGTTCTTTTAAAATTATATGTGTAAAACTTCAACAAAGTACCGTACTGTAATAAAAAATCAGTATATGAATCTATTCTTAAATAATTACACTAAATTTACATTTGTTACTCTGTTACAACGTTCATTACAGTTTTGACGATACCACTTATTGACAATGTTTGTCTAGCGGTTGTATTTTTCACCTGAGTATATGATGTTATAATTATTTCTGCATTGCCATGCACGCACTGAGGAGTTAATCGTTGTTTGCTGAAGGAAATAACAAGAGCTTACTGCGGACTTTGCTTGTAGTCTATGTCATTAATTACACCTTTACTCGGAGAACAAAAAAGGTATACGATAGTTTACAACAGAAATACGTAATATGTCGACTTCCAGGGCACTACACGGTATGCAGAGCATCGTTAAAACACGGAAGGCTTATATTCAATAGCCTATATTCGGGGATATATGATATATGTTTACGAATAGTGTTCAAGAATTAATGCATGCCCTACAACAAGTTTCCATGTCGGTTTTTTAGTACATTCTGGGAGAGTAAGAACATTTTCTATAGAGAAATTTTTTTGTAAAAACTTTATATTTGTGTATCGGCACGCAAAATACTGTTATCAATATTAGACAGCAGTAAAAATAAGAAATCTTTTAACGTTCAGTTCAGTCACCTTGCGCGTTATTGGCGATAAAGAGAAGTGTTCGAGGGTAAGAGAAGACAGCCGCCTGTAGAGCGATGACACAAGTGATAACTGAGCAAGAACAAGCCTTACAGCCCGCGCTTTACCGATCGCGCCCGTGGAAGTCCTATAGCACGCAAATAACACCTGCAACACTATGATAATATTACATGTATGTAAAGCAAAATTAACTTACTAAAGATGCTAGTATACACTATTCTCATTTCCCTATAGTAGACTGAAAACCGAGGATGTGATAACCATTTAGTTGTTTTCACTTTTTTTTTTATTTTCTATTTAAAATCATTCGATAAGACTGAATTTAAACATGACGTTTGTTATAGTAGTTTTTAATCTCTCCGTAAAAAAACAGCATTATTAAAACCGTTATTTAGTCAGATCCGGACACACGCGCAGATAATGATTTTACAAATGAAATTTTAGAAGCGTGTTGTAGTATGTCACGCATACTCTTTAACGCAACACCGCTAAACTTTTGTGTTAATCTACGAAAATAACACACACATAGAAATACCCTTCTATATTCTTAAAAACGCAGCACGCTTACTAGTAACCTGGTTTTTGGGCCCAAATATGTGGCTAGAAGTGGATCTTAAAAAAAAAATGCAGTTCGAATTATTAACGCTGTAAACAAGGAGTGTGCGTTGGATTTTCCTACGTACTGCCCACAAATAAAATTGAACTGTCACAAATTGAAGTTGCACAGAAAAAAAAAACAGATTACTTTGAAAACATCGCGTGTCTGTTTAGCACGGCGCAAATAAAGTAAGTGCGGTTTTCCTCGAGAGCGGCAGTCAGGCCTTTTCTTTTCGCCTGTCACCACGTCTCCAAAGCGAGATTATATAATGTAGATAAGGCACTCAAGAAAGTATAGAGTGAGGAAAATACGACCTTCGTATCTGCGTGTTCTCATGCTGGATCTGATTGCAAAAAGTTACCGCAGGAAGACGGATACCTGAGCGAGTATTTTATCTAATACTCTATTTCCCAGTTAGCTGTGATTTTACCAGGCATGAAGTAATGCTGACCTATAGTTAATGAGTTTTTATTAGGTATCATACACGCGTGTTTTTGAATTAATTTTCGATTTTTTTTTAAATTTTCGTGACAAGTACAAGCAATTTATTGAAACTATGAGTAAATTTACAAACAATGTGTTTACTATTCTAATCAATACTTTAGTTAGAAAAGTTGTTAAAATTTATGAAATAAAAATGCCAAGAGTATGATTAAACAAAATAAGTTTTTAACATCAGAATGGCATTATTGTATAGCCTACTCAGTTGGATTAAATGGCAATCAGTAAATAAATCGCTTAACGTACCTGTTCTTGAAATGAAATGATACACTTTGTGTTGTAGGAATAAAGAGGAAAATTCTTAAAAAAGCAGGCGAGTCCTTTCCGACATTTGTTTTAGTTGGCGGACGTAGCGTAGCAAATGTAGAGAGTTCAGTATGTAATTTGTATTTTTCTGAAGTCGTAATAAGTGATTCAGCTTATTGTTAGACAATTTCTTTGTATAAAAGAGAATCCTGTCTGACTGACTGTCATATAAAATTGGACCTAGAATTGTGAAATTTTTGTAATTTCCCCTCAGGTCGTAGGCAGGCAATAAGAAGGGATTTTTCTTAATTCGACCTCTAAAGGGGGGAAAAGGGGCGAAACATATTTTCGAAGAATCGTTGATAAAGCTAGAAGCCGACGACCTATTATCGCGATTTTACTTAAATGGGACAATCATAAAAATTCATATTTGCCAATTTAAGGATTTTTCGAAACTCAACATTTAAGGAGGTGAAAAGACCTACATATGTTTTCGATTAATTATCTATATCTATCGAATCCTTTGGGATTAAGAGTTGGTTTTCTCTTCAAAATGTTGCTTACGTAAATACCCAAAAAGTTGTTTTAGGATTTTTTGAAATTCGACCCCAAGCAGTAAAAAGGGGGAAAATATGTTTTTTATTGATCGTTTATATAGCTGGAACACAATTGGCAATCGTCATGATTTTTACTTCAGTTGGTTACGTATACAAATGACTAAGACAGGACTCGAAGACATTTTGAAATTTAATAATTAAAGGAGTAATAAAATATGTGAAATGTGTTTTAGATTATTCCTCCACATCTATCTAACCAATCGAGATATCCACGTGCTTTTTTCTTTAGATTGATATTTATGTAAATATCAAAATTCCATTTAAAATATTTTCCTAATTCGGCCCCAAAGAGGTTAAAAAGGGTAAAGCGTGTTTTCGATTCGCAATCGATATATATCGACCCTATTGATCTATTATATAGCGACGTGATCTGTGTTAACGATTGATGCTTATTCAAATATCTGAAAAGTATTTTTAGAAATTTTCGAAATTCTCCACCTAAGGAGGCGAAAAGAAGTGAAAAGCGATGAAATGTGTTTTTAGTTAATTGTCGATATATCTTGAGCACAGTGGTCTATTGTCGTGTTTTTCACGTCCAAGAAACACCAGTAAAGTTGTCTAAAATGAGATTCAATTTTTTTCTTTTTCGAAATTCATTTTTTTTAGGAGGTGAAAAGACCTGGAATGTTTTTTAGATAAATCTTCGATATAATCCATCGAGATATTAAGTTCATTTTTGCTTCAGGATGACGATTAAGTAAATGATTGTAAAAAGGGTTTAACATTTTTCAAAATTTGAACTCTCTGTACTGCACAGGGGTGATGTAATAATTTTAATGAGCGATGTATTTTGCTTAAACTGAACGGACGGTTGTCGTGATTTTCACTTCACGTGGATATTTGTACAAATAGTTAAGATGCGAAATTAAGATTTTTCGAAATTTGACACCTAAAGGGGTGATACTTATCTAAATAGTAGAGATATTGTGATTTTGTTTGCGTCGGAATTATACTAATTATTACGAAGAAATCCTAGTTTGCAAACTTTTAGGGCAGAAGGTCAGAAGAGCAAGTACAACCAGCGAGAAATTAATTATAAAGGAGTTTCATTCTACAGTTCTATCGAGACGTGTTGTTGTACAACCTCTATGAGCCCAGAAAATTAATAATATATTTTTTAAATTAGTTTTCATGAATAATTTCGACGTTATGTGGCGAAGTTGTTTGTAGCTCCGATCTATTGTTCGGGAGGTTCTGGGCACAAAGACCTTTAAAGGCTGTGCAAACATACAGTCTGACACACAAAAAGAAATAAAAAAAAACTTAAAGATTGCTTTTCGCGTGGGCAGCTATAGGTACTTATCCTACTGCAGAGTTAACTTAACAAGCAGATTTTTCATTCTAACACTTAATGACTTTTTGGTCCCTGTAGATTTTTCGATACTCATTGGCGTAAGTACTGATTCGTTGCCATTCTTTCTCCTCTCCGGCAAGCAAAGTCTAAGGCTCAGGCGTATGAGAAGGTAGATCCCGGATGTACCTGTGTAAGGAAGGCAACCACTCCACTCCAAGTACTTCTCCAGTATTTCAGTACCAAGCTCATCCCTCCGTGTCTCGTCTAGTGGGAAACCGTATAAATGGGGTCGCACGGAGTGGCCACTTTGCTTCCGTCGCTACGTGAGAAAAATATCGAATATCGGACATCGATATGTCTTTCCGCCGCCCACACATTCACAGTCCCTTGCGACTGCCAAAGAAATAGCCATGCCACCCGCGTGGGGCTTAATGGTGAGTGCAGCATGCGGAAAAAAGAGATACACCGTACATCTTCTGCGCAAACACTCACCTTGCTACTGCCGTACAAAAAAAAAAAACTCCCTGTGACAGTATTGTTATGTTGTTTCTATGGCAAAATGTGTCTCCCGAAATGTCTCCAGATGTTTTATGTCGTTAACAAACGTATAAAACTGATTAATAACGATCATGCATGTAATCAGTACCTCATATCTAGTTTTTCTTCGTGTAAATTTAACGTCTTGCTTGGTACATACAATCAAAATAATCATTTTTTATAAACAAAAGTAAATTTAACGAATATTACTGCTATAAAGAATTTATTGGTTTGTGGACATACGCCATTGCTCATGTTTTGCTGATCAAACTTGTGTTGAATGACAAAGTACAAAACACAAGTTTGATCAGCAAAAAATGAGCAATGGCGTATGTCCACAAACCAATAAAGTCTATTTGTAAACTCCCATTTCAACAAACAATTAATAATCTCATTACTGCTATCAACATTCTGACGGACTCTTTCAAATATAATGGGTTTTCGAACAAAATGAAACCCACCCACACTCACTTTCTGTCAAAATGTGATTATTTTATAGATAGCCGACTGAACACGATGAAATATTTTTACACAGAAAATGTGTTTGATGTCGTATGTTCATGTAGCGAAAAGCTTCAGTTGTGATTGTATTCAATGTTTTTAACTGTAGGAAATGTTTAATTATAAGTATTATTACAAGCATTAAACTCTCAAATTATTTAATTTGTAACATATTATTTTTATTAAAAGCATTTTTTTTTAAATTCTGTTGTTTTATTTCAGTAAAATGTAAATAAGATCATTAAAATAAAAACTGAACGTTTTAAAACGGCCTGACAAGTGTAAATTATTAAAATTTATAAACATTTCTAAATAACACGTTTTTAAAATGGGCTAAAAATATTAAATAATTTCTGGAATGAAAATATCTGTAACATCTAAAACGAAAAACGTAGGGCGCATGCAATAGAAAATTAATTCAAGAGTAGTTCATCTAAGTCATTAATTGCAAATTATATGAACTGTTGTGTAAGCTTTCTCAGCAACAGCTACTCTCTACACTCCTTTCTGTTTCAGGTGGTTCGCGATAAAATGATCACATTTGAAATACACTAGTTATTTTTTTCCTTTTAGGGAATTTGTTTTTTCCTGCAACTTATTTAAATATAATTAAAGAAACCTAAGCAACAATAAAAGTATAAAAATTGTATTGCACTTAAAAATTAATGTCTGAAGTCACAATAAATAATATTTTTACTTTATTATACTAGCCACGACAGTGCTCACTTTATCATGAATAACACACACACACACATATATACACATAGTTTGCATGCGCCCCACGTTTTTTCATTTTAAATATTGCAAGTATTTTCATACGAGAAAATATTTTATACTTTTCAGTTAGTTTTAAGTATTTTGTTTATTAATCGAAGACCTCTGGAGTAAATAATTACAACCCACATTTTAAGACAGCGGATGAAAAAATGTTCTACCCGTAAATTAAAAGAAATACTTATTTACAAGATACGTAGGTGGATTATTTTAAACCACATAATAAATTACAAATTTATGTAACACTTTCGTTTATATTTGACATACTTTATTACACCTATGTTAAAAACTACAGGAATTATGGTTGCCACTGTTTACTCCCGAGGTCTACGAGTTTTTTTTGTTAAACAATTATTATTATTTTTTAGTCTTGTGTAAGTGAAATGTTGCAATCACTTTTAAACAAGAAAAAAATTTACTGAACCAACAAACAGAACAAAAGGGGAAGGGCGGTGCCCGAATGGTCAGACCATTCGTTTATCACCAAGGCTATCCGGTCCCCGGATTTTCGCATGTCGAAATCGTGCCGGAAGATGCCGCTTGCCGGTTGGTTTTCTCGGGGACCTTCAGCTTCCCCCACGCACTCATTCCGGTGTGCTTCATACTCACATCATGTCACCCCTCACCAGCGCTGAAGACCTCAATGTTAAGCGCTGACCAAAATCTCTCGCTCACTCTCACAAACAGTCAGACAATCAGAAATGAAAGCGATTTTAATATTGCATCGTCATCCAATTCGGAGATATATTTAATGTTTCAATACTCTAGCTCATCGGGGCCTTAGTTTAAAATTGATTGCAACATTTGTATCGTACAGACAATCAAACAGACAAGAAAGCGAGATAATGAAAATATGATAACTAATAGGCACTGTAAAGCGTGTTCCTACAGAAAACATCGCATTGATATATTTTAAAGTCATTCCTACGTTTATATGAAGTCCAGAAAAACTTAAAAACTCAACATTACTTCTTTTAAATAAGAATCGACTTGAAATTGTGCGAACATTGTAAGGTTAGGATCTTCAAACTTGACAGGAAAACTTAGTAGTGTTTGTTTTTTTTTTACATTAATAGGTTATTAAGTAAGATCTATCTTAAGATACAAAGTCGTCATTAAGAACAATCGTATGTGACAAAGTATTTTATGAATGGTTTACACTACCGTGCACTTACAAAACAAAAAATGACTCACGATAATTGTAAGCTACAACTGATTTCGTAGTAACAATTTCTGTGCTACTATCATGTAGGCCTACGTAATAGCACACTCACGCTGACACATACCGTGCACGATCTTAGCTGGAACACTGAATTTTCTCGACGTAAATATGAAAGTTGGCCAGTTTAGGCTGTGCGTTTTGTCTGCAGGGACGTGCAGTGCACGCTTCAATGAAACACGTATTTTATTCACCAGCTCGGGAGCGAGCCACGGTTTACCATTTTCTTACGCTAAAAACACAATAGATAAAGAAACGCCAAGCGAAATATAGTAATGTCCGGTTAGTTACATGGATTTTCCGAAGAATGACTCATATTTAAAAGCCGCAAAAAAAAAATCAAGTAAGTGCGAGCGCTTACGTAGAATGGTATCCAGTTACGTGGTTTTGCACGATGAGTCATTACATGATGACCACCCTGACTATAGAGAATTGGTCCTGCGTAGGACTACAAGTGACACTGTTGTACATTATGTGGGAGTTTAAAACTTTACGAGACCTGTTACTCCGGACAGCACTCGTGCTCCATCAGATCAGCAAACATCCGAAAATCTCTCCACGAAAATGCACCGTAGTACAGAAGCGTGTCCACCATTTCGTTGAACGTGAAGCGAATTATCTTGATGTCAGCCTTACTACGCTCTGTCGCTAACAGCTGATGCAACACATAAGAATGAGTGAAGAAGGCTGACAGATGACTTACGCATCAGTGTATCGCTCTTCCCCCACCGGCTGCACTCACAACGGTTTTTTTTGCTGGTACCGGCACCGGAGCTGGATGTGTCGGTGGTATGCATCTTTTAACATACAACGGCTTGACCGGACCTTACAAGTGGTTTTATGTGAGACAACGTATAATCTATGTCTCCTTGAAAGACAAGGTTTTGGAAATCGTAGTTGCTGCCTTTACTGCGAGAAATACCGTGGAGGTACCTATCGATGACAATATTAGTTGCTTGGTAGCAATAATGAGAACTCTATTATATTTACGTTTCGAAATCATACTTTAATTTTCGTATTTACTTTCGAATGGACACATGAGCTATCTTGCTGTTAGTTGATCAACCAGGAGTGGAAAGATTTAGTTAGTACAACGAGATATTTACCGCTCGTGAAAATATGACTCAGGTAACGGCGAAATGCAAGAGATTGCCAAACGGGATGTCCCTACAAGATCCGCCGACAGACTGCAATTTTCTTTACGTTTCTCGCGTGGAAAAGTGTAACTAACCCACTGGACTCGAGTACGAATCGTTCCTTTATGTACTTGACAGCAGCGCATGAGATAAGTACAAAACCATTGGTATTGGGCTACGGGCGATTGCAGAATGATTGCCTCGTCCGATGAAGCGGCGTCAGCTGTAGAAAATCCGCAAGAAGAAGATAATAAATTGCAGGAGAATGGTTCGCTTCGTAATACTCACATGTGCGGTCGAAACGAGGACTTGACCGGCACGGGGATGAAGATGAGAACGTCATCGGCGATGTAGTCCTACTACTAGCACTCGGCGTATTGCTGCGTGGCGCAATGTTTCAGAAACACGTGTATGTCGATTACTTCATCATGAACGATTGAACCCATTTCACCTACAGCGTGTGCAAAATCTTCACGTAGGAGACAATGCCCAGCGTCAATAATTTTGTAACTGGTTTCAAAGCAATCGTCATTTGGCGCCAATAGTACTCTTCACGGATGAGGCTACGTTCACCCGTAATGGAGGAGGCCAAAAGAACAAAACCCCCATGGTATTGTAGACACAAATTTTCAAGTGCCTTTCTCGATATTAATGTATGGCGTGGTATGTTGAATGACCAGCTGATAGGCATCGTTTTAAATGACCTGCACTTTTATGAACTACTCTATGACGTTCCTTATGCTACACGTCTTGCTTTGTAGTTCCAGCATGACGGTGCCCCTCCTCATTATTGCAACCAGATGAGGGAGGATATGAATACCACATTTCCTAATCGGTGGATTGGTCGTGGTAGTACCATTCCCTGGTCACCAAGGTCTCCTGACCTCAACCACTTAGATTATTGTTTATGGGGTTGGGTGAAGGTTGAAGAGTACAGACGTACAGTTAATACACGAGACCAACTGCTCGCTCGCATAATGGATGTTTTTTCTGGCATACAGGAACGTCACGATGATCTTCGACGGGCAACACGTCATATTCTTCAGCGAGTTGACAAATGCATTGAAGACGATGGTTGAATATTTGAGAATTTATTGTGAAATAATGTCACTGGACCAAAGAACGATACGACATGAAAAGAAAGGCTGGTGTTATTTCTACTATAGAAAGGTTTGTTACATAATTTTTTTTTAAATAAAAAAAAATACAAAACTCGTTAACAGGCATTTTAATCGTATATTACAATATCCTTGTCACTGAAACGAGAACTTTAAAATAAAAAAAGAAGAAGAATTTGATAGGGTATCAGCGTTTTTCATTCAAACGGGACTATCTCGACAAATGTCACATATTGACCCCATGTTCATATCATATGAACTTTTTTGATCACAATGACCAGTTCTGTCACATCCTAGAATATTGCTCTTTCCTTCCGAATCCCCATTGAAGTTCAATCGAAAACACTTTTCACCCCTGTTCATCACCGTTAAGGTTCGAATTTCAAACCAAATATCCAATTGCTGAGAATTAATTTGTATGAATGTCTCACTGAAATGAAACTCACGACGGTAGCCCATCGAGTTCAAGCTATATAGATTAATACATCATTTTTACCCTCTTAAGAGCAGAATGTTGAAAAATCCTTTCTTAGTACTTACCCACGCCATGAAGTAAACCCAGCCTCATATTTTACGTTTATAGGTTCAGTGGTTTGGGCTGTGCTTTGGTTTATGTCAGTCAGTCAGCCAGCCAGTCGGTCAATTAGTGTTTTCTTTTGTACATATAGATAGTATTTTGTCTTGTTGTGGTACCTATTTCTAAAATGTCAAACCATACAGTATTCTATAATTCTTTAATTTTCACCTGTAATTAAATACCGACCAGCGTAGACGTTTACGGGATTTGCGATCAGCAATTTCACACGAGAAGTAATCGATATCAGAATGGAACTCGTGGGCCTGTAAGTAATTATGCAGCGTGATTGGAAAACTTTCGTTGCAACATCGAATCGTGCAGATATTTAATTAACCGTGCGAAACAGTTTCGCACTCTGAAATCATATAACACGTTATTAAAGATGACCGGATATTGATTCTTTATATTCGTCTGGAAAATTTTTTCGGAGAACTAAATTGTAATGTTGTCCACATACCGGCTTCATTTGTGGTTTTAGGCAAAAACTTTTGTGGCAGGGCTAAAAAATATTAAATGCAATTTTGAGAATTTTATCCTTATTATAAATTATAGATAACAAAGAAACATCGCAGACATGAATTTGATTCAAAATTTGCTGACAGATGTACGAAAGTTGTAACTTTTATCCTTTAAATAAATTCGTAATTTGAATTTTTTTTTTTCTAGTTTTGTCGTGTCAGTAATAAATACAGTGTACCGATTTTAAGGTACTCAAAATTTAACGTCTGACACCACATTGAAATACACAGTTTAGTTAATATGTTTTACAAGACGATATTCAAAAGCATTCATTTACCGTTAAAGTACATACCGTATGTAATCTTTACTTTCATAGAAAGTGATATTGCATAGCATTTATTTTTCATTTAACTTTTCAAATAGTATTTCTTGCATATCAAGTGTAGTTTATTTCCATTACACGTAAACGCAATTTTAGATCAACAATTTTGTAGACTTAGTAATATAGTTATGATATTTGTTTACAATTCCAAAGCTATTGCTTGCTACAAACAACAAGTTTAATCCAGTGACATAAGCCATTATTTTTTTATAATGTGCGTGGGTTGAACTGAATTTTGTTAAGAACGCCAAATTTTTCATTTTTATAAAAAATGTTAGTTCTCGTATTTTAATGGTTCGTCGCAGTGTGCCAGAAAACATAAATAAATTCATTAGAATCTAACCACACACCAGGTGCCTTCATGGTGCCTGTTAAAGATCAGTGTTTACGAACACACACACGGCCAAAAATTTTCCTATTTCCATTCTCGTTTGGGCCGCGGATAGCTCTGTGTCTAGCATTCAGGTGATCCGGATTCAATTCTGGCGGGGTCGGTCCTGGACTTCCGCAGGTGGGAATCAATCGTACAGGACAATGCTGCTAGTCGGCGGGGTTTCTCGGAATCTCCTGTTTCCCGCGTGCCCTCAGTACTCACATTATGTCACCCCTCACTAGCGCTACATACTTAGATGTCAGCGCTGACCAATATCTCTCCCATTTCCGTTCCTCACGGCCATTATGGTAGACCTATCTTGAAAAATTGATAAAATGGGATTTATCCCGGTCTGTAAAATATGTGTTAAATTTTCTACACAAAGTGTTTATTGACTTGATTCAGTGTATTTCGCTCGTTCTGTGTTAATGTTTTCAGAACCGCGGCTATTTATATATTTTCAATAAAAGTCACATAATTCACAAAACTATTTTTCGGAATATATTCAAACTAGGTACACAAATGTAACTTAGTTAGTCGAATTGACTTTTGTGTATTTCGTTCATCCTACAGTAATATTTTGAAAACTGTGGCAATAAATTTTGTTATAAGCATATGACATCTCAGAAATTTTTTTTCGAATTTTATAAAACTGGGTACACGTACATTACTTAATAAGCTGAATTAACTACTGTGTATGTTGTTAATCGAATGTTTATATTTTTTAAACGGTTGCGATATATATTTCCTTAGTAAAATATGACTTATCTGAGGATACATGTTTCCTCATCTTATCAAAATTAATACACACATGTTACTTTTTATTAAGTTGATTTTACGTTTGTTTTGTTATTCATTCCGTACTCGAATTTTAAAAATGGGAGGCTGTTTGAACATGTTTTGATCACACGAGTTATTTTAGGAACAGTCTTTAGAACTACTTCATACTCGGAATTCATTATACAAGTCCTAAACAAGGTGACTTGGTTTTAGCATTTTTGTTTATGCCCTGCTCGTATTTTCTAAATCTCGGCCATTTGACCATATAGTATTACAGGAGTTAAAGTCATTATTCAGGATTTCATTAAACTCAGTTCTCATGCGGTAAGTCTACTTAGTAAGTTTAACTTTTTGTGTTTTGTTTATGTCGTATTGATATTACCTAAATTATGAAAATTAAAAAATTTCTAGATCACACGAGATATTTGAATAACAATTTTTTTCTTTCAGAATTTCACTAAACTCGGTACACATGTATTTTGCAGTAAAGTGACCCAACATGTATGTGTTATGTTCACGCCGTAGTAACAGTTACGCAGTGGCAGAATTGGAAACAAAAGTTTATCACGTTAGATATCTAAAATAACCATGAAACATAATTTCATCTAACACCATATGCACGTATAATACCAAATACAAATTACCTTTGTGCGAAACGTTGTTGATGGTTTTTATTTCTGTGCAGCACAATATATAAACACGAGTACAAATAATGAGGGTTGACTTAAAATGTTTTTATCTTTGTTTATTGAAATGGTCAATTAAAAAAATTCGTGTGCTAAGATTCTCTATGGGTATTTGTTAAAAGTGGGTAACAATGTTAACTCCTTGTTACCAAACTGAAACTCACAAAGGCCAAACTACAAAATGAGTAACCATCAAATATAATCACGCTGTTAAGGGGAGGTTTTAACAACGCAAGGATACTCCTTTGGTGCAGGTGAGACAAGCAGGTATGAAAACAGATAGGTACTTGAACTGCCACTCACCATCGTCACAGGGTTGATCGAGCCGAAGCTTCTGATGTACAGCTCACAAGTCACCGACGTCGGTTTATCTGTAACATTAAACAGACAGCTGTTATGTGAAAGGGACTATTACGTAGTTGCTGCATAACTCAGGTAGTGTCAAAAAAACTCGTTATTCATACAGCAACTTTTCCGTTTTAGCAAGGTTTGTGTCATTCTATACACTACACGTACAAACATACAATATATTGAATGTACTTTTCTTCAAACAACATTGTTTAATTTCGTTTCGGTGAATTGCAACGGCTGTGAGCGCACTTATTGTTTGTGCTGTATTTGTTTGGCGAGTCATTCGACATTTTCGGCACTAAAATAAACCTGTCACATCCCTGTATGATTATACAAGTTAGTGCCTTCACAACAGGAAAATTTAACACAAGTTATGGAGAAGTCGATTAAATAAAATACTCTGTCATTTTATTGGTTCAATAGGTAAGGAAAGGTAATTGGGTTTTTACGTTCCGTCGACAGCGAGGTCATTAGAGATGGAGAAACAGGAGTTGGTACAGTGACTGGAGTTAGGAGAGGAGTTGGCCATGTCCATTTTAAGGAACCAGAATTCGCATGAAGCGATATCGATAAAACATGGAAAACCGTTGCGCCACCTCGCTTAGTTTGGTTCGTTCGGTCATGATAGTTAAAAGTGGTAGTTAGCGAAGATCTCTCATTCTTAGATATTTCTCAGAAATTTACTTTACAACTGCGCAGGTGTAAAAATAAAAGTACTCAATATTTTAAGAGGAGGTTGTATGCACTAAAACAAAAAATAATGTTGAATAAAATTTGGCCGTAAAATCAATACCGCAAGACTAATGAGCACTAGTTTTACGATTCGCCATCACTGTAGGGGATGGTCCATGTTCCGTCCATTCATAGTAACGAGTTATCGTCTCCGACGTTGAAACACTTGGTCAGTCTTGGATGTGCTGACAGGCATTATTGACGTGTTGTACAAGTGATTATATTTCATTGCCTGTTGTATACACCAGCAGAATGACGGCTGAAACGTGGGCAGATGTCAGCTCCTGAAACGTCGTGACTAGCTCGTCTGAAATAATCTACTGTGTTCTTCTGTGTTTCCATAGTTGTTTCGTCCAGTCGAGTGTCTGTGACATCGCTGTTTTGTGTGCAACATTATCTTTGCCTTAGTTATTGTGTTCTGTCGTAATTTTGATTGCCCTTACTTTTCTCAATTTTCTTTGTTTTTTACCTTTGTTATTCTTTTTTGAACTTTTACTTTTCCTTTTTTTTTAGTCTCTACGGTTTTGACAAAATTCCTCTTGAAATTTTTCAGGTTTTATTTTAATTTATTTATCTGTAGAATACAGGCAGCTGCGCTTGTATTTCCTACGACATAGCACTGCAAAGGCGCATGTCCACATTGTTTCACAAACCCATCTGTTTGGTCCAGGAAATCTGATAAGAATAACCACTGTCCCGGCTGTAATGGGCTTAATTCCCAGCTGAAGCTGGGGTTAATGAAGAGTGAGAATCCCCCCTCTGTTAACGGATCTGTGAGTTATTTTCTGCTCCCATGTCATGTCAAGCGTCATAGCGGTGAATTACACAGTACCACTACATCATTCAGTTTCAAATGTAGCAATTTTTTCTCACTGAAAATATGTATATATAGCTGCGTTGTGTTTCGTTTAACCAAGCGAATAAAAAATGATCCAGGAAATGTGGGGTAATACCAAGTTGTTAACAGATTACATTAATCTATGCAGATACGTTAAAATTTCGAGATCCGCTCCAAATTATTTATTTACATATTTCAATAGTCTGTTTTATGGGCTCAGTACTCAAAATTCGAGTCTGACTCATTACAAGACGTATCATAGTGGCTATTTTTAAATCGATAAAGGTTTCCTGTTCTTAATTTATGGCACGTCGGTGAATTTTAAATGAAGTTACGAAACGGAATAAGGCCAGTGAATCATTCATACTTACCTCAGAAATGAACTTGAGTAGATATGTGTGTTTAGCAGCTGTTGATAATTAGCGTTAAGTGGTAATATTTAGTTACTTACTAACCTACGTATAAATATAAATTGTAGGACTATGGATAAGATCCCCAAACGTAGTAACGCTAAAATTAGTACGCTAGAAAATAAGACTATTTCTGATGTGTACATTACCGATGTTATAAAGAATAACTTAAACTAACAAACGTTTGTTGAAAAGATACAGTGAGTGCGTATTTTGCTGTTCGAGACTTTAAAAAAGTAAAACTTTGTGATGAAATAAAAAGAGAAGAAGTACTAACATTTTGTTTTGCTACTGCGACCTGCATCCTTATGAATTCTGTAACTTTTCATGCTACAAATATTTTGTTTAAGGGCGCTGCCTACTAGAGAGCTGTTGTGTGAGCAAAGATCGGTAATTTACATGTTAAATTATACTCTGCAGAGTTAAGTAATTTTTGTTAACTTACAACACTCACAACGAGTACGGCAGGAGAAGGAAAAAGAAGTGAGTATACTCTAATAGCGTTTACAAATTATCACGAGATTAGGGTAAGTAGGACAAAATTTCAGCTTCTGTTGTGCAAACATTAACCCGAGTAAAGTTTACTCGTGCCCAAATACTCACGAGATCAAAATTTCGACCAACTCATCGCTCACCCTGCTACTCTGGAGCCGGGTAAGCGACGGTTAGCTGAAGAAAGTCACATTTTTCGGCGAAAAAAAAATGTAAACAGTACACATAACCGAAATCACAACTAAGTGAACAAAATGTAATGTGTTCTAAACATCAAAGAGACAAGCACAAAAATAGTATTAGTCCAATATATAATATAAATTAACTAATATGTCAAATGTGCTGTGAACGCGAATTTGGTAAAATAATTAACACTTGTATAAAATATGTAGGCTTCTTTGGATTCCCACCATCTTAAGCCCTGAACAGTATTGAAGACGTTCATTAAAACCCTGGTGATCGACGAAACCTATGGTCACGTTAAAGAGAAAAACTACCCTAATCTGGGTTGTGAGAGTTTGTAAACGCCTATAGAGGCAAGACGATCACACATTACAGCTTTGTGGATGCAGGAGATGTGATAAAAGGGACTTACTTTTTGCTCAATTTAACACGTTACCCTTGTTTCCAGAGGTTATTAACACCTTGATTAATTTTTGGTAGTACTTACTTATACGTACATAATGGTGGCCATGCCACAATTTTGAAAATATGTATATTATATGAAGACATACGTGTTCATACAACCGATTGTTAGTTGTATTTATTATTGATTAAATTAGGTGGAAATAAGTTGAGTCGTTTTTGAAAAGCGACAAAAATTATTTATAATTGACGGCGGATCTATAGAATTCTAAAAATATAAAATTTTGACACGACAAAAATTACTTAAAATTGAGTATCGAATTATAAAATTCTCAAAAATAAATATTTTCGTTTTTACTGGTCTACTAATTCCCGAAATATGACCTGAAAACTTAAATTATTCAGTAAATGCTATTTTCCAAATTGACAGGCCTTCAACAATATACCATTACGAAATCAGTGCTAATACGAAAAAGTGTAAAAATGTCAAATTTGGTGAAAGTGGGTTCAATTATTCCCGAAATGTGACACAGCGCCTTAAATTTTCAAAAAGCTGTCAATCTTGAAAATTAGCCCATGAAGTAGGCTACATGTGCAAACAATTAAAGCACTTGTTAAATACTATACTTTATGTGTACCAATGCTTGAAAAAGTTGGATTCACGGATTCCAAAGGTTTTTTTTAAGAGAGAAACACAAAACTACATGAAAGTGATCCTAAACCGATCATTCGTGAAGAAAACACACAACAAACACAATTTGTGTACATAAATGTGTAACGGTATGCACAGTGTAATAATGATAATCTGAAGTCTAACAGCACTTGAAACTTTTTGCTTAGATGCAAATTTTGGTAGGCAAAGTGATTTCAGTCCCAATACTGGTCCATAAACTTATAAAGCTGTATAACAGTGAACAATCTCTGAGAACCAAAACGGATATGTAAGCCAGAATTTAGAATGTCTCATTCGAAGTTTTACTCCGTGGTTCACGATCATTTAAAAGTAAAATCTCAAATGTGTACTGACATCTCCATTTTGCGTAGTGATCTTCCGTCAGAGCCACCAAGACGATCCGGGTTCGATTCCCGGCGTGGTCGGACCCCGGATTTTCTCACGTGGGAATCATGCCGGACGATGCCGCTGGTCGGCGGGTTTTCTCGGGGATCTCCCATTTCCCCTGCCCATTCATTCCGACGCTGCTCCATACTCACCTCATGTTACCCCTCACCAGCGCTAAAGACCTCGATGTTAAGTGCTGACCAAAATCTCTCGCTCACTCACACACTTCCGTAAGGGTGTTTAATTTCGGTCTGGTGTTAGTTCTGGGAACAAGGTGCTGCAGGCGGTGCAGTTGTCAGCCCACTCGCCCCCCGCCAAGGAGATCCGTGTTTGATCCCTGTGTTTCGCATGTGTAAACTGTAGAGGACGTTGCTCTTGGCGGCCGGATTTTCTCGGAGTACTCCCGTTTACCCCTTACTGCGCATTACGTCACATCTCTCTTATAGGCTTTTGTCTCGTATCATTACACGGGGTTCAGGAGACGTGTATTTAGTGGGCGACCAGTTTAGAAGTCTGCCAGTCAAATTTGGAGAAGGATACCCTGCCGTTTCTGAATAAAAAAGGTAATTTGTTAGGATAAATAATACCAAATCATTTAAATTGTCACAGAACACCATACCTGTTACAAGGGAAATAATTGAGTTTCGCCGTCTGTCTGTCGTCTTATGAGTGATTGGATCATAACATTTCGAAGCTGTTATAATTCGGGAGATGTAGGGACTAGTGACAGTTGCCACAGAGTGTCTGAGAGCGACAGATGATCGCCCAGGGAAGGCAATGTCAGTTTGAGTACCGCAGCTGAAACTAACTCAATTAGGCAGTTTCCCTGGGCAGGGAAGCGCGCAAGTCGCTTGCCAGGGAGATAACGTCGGCTCCTGAAAGGCCACAGTTAATTCGTTTAGGAGTGAACTGAAGTGTTCGAAACGGGCGAAGAACGCTCGCATGTTTAAGGCAATATTATTTTCTTTAATACCGTCGTGGTGTATAATACATTGCAGTTTAAGAAGAAATAAAACTGAGAAAATTTGAATTAGAAAATTAGAATTAAATTGTTTTTAAATGAATAGGTAGGAAACTCAAAACAGAATAAAAACTTTACTATTTTTAAGACAGTATGTTACATGACAATGTCCATCTACACTTTAAAAATCTGTCATTTGGCACAAGACAAATTTTTGTTTCAGAATTATCCTCTTCAAAGTAGCTTTACCTCAGATAAATTTGTTGTTTAAATAAGACAGTACGTTAAACAAAAAATTATGTCGCCACCAAAAATGTTCAATAGTTATTATGGTGGTCCTTAAAGTAATGTTGGTTGTAGTTTTTATATGACCAGCTTTATGTAGAGAAAAGCAGTTTTTTTTTTTGCGAGGACTGCTATTTTCTGATGCCTGCTTGAAACAAATGTATTATTGTTTCCCAAAAGCACAGCCTTGTATTGTCTTATCACACTACTACATTACTGTTTCCTAGAGTACTTTTAAGCTTTTTAGTGCCTGGTCATGTTGCAACGATTATAAATACCAACCACAAACTTTCTTCAAATATTCGTTACACATTGCACAAATTTTTGGCATGCTCACTTTATAACAATAAATTGTAGCTTTCAAAAACATTTTGCAATGAGCAGAAGTATTATTTTATATTATACGACTATCAGATTTTATATAAAATATTGTTAGTCATATTATGACCATGCATGTTTATGTGGTCAAAAATTCTCTCACAGCGTAGAAAGTTTTCAATTCGTATATTTTTCTGAAATTTTATTTGGTTTTCCACTATTACAGAAAAGAAAGGTTTATAATTTACTTCCAACTTACTGTACCATGGGTATCGCGGTAGGCGTAGTGGCTAGAACACTCGCCGTCCACCAAAGCGATCCAGGCTCGAGTACCGGTGACGTCGGATTCCGGTTTTTCGCATGTGTTTTACGTGTTGGTCGTTGTCCGGCTGGTTTTCGAGAAGATTTCCCGGTTCTCCTGTTACCCGCATTCCATCGCTTCTACATTGCAGGGTCTCACTTAATATTATCCTCCGGGGCAAGCGGATACGTACGCTTATTAAGTCGTTAGTTTGCATTCGGAGTGCTATATCCTAGCCTTCGGGCACCTTCCTCATAGGAAATGTTTTCAGACGACAGAATGTCGAAGGTGTTGTGATTAACTTTGTTATTGTACATATAAATAACATATTAATTTTAAATGCAATATATTTCTAGCGCATGTTATTCCTACAGTAATTTTTTAAAAAATATTTTTAAGTTGTATGTATTTACAACACTACTGATTGCTTTCACTGAATCTCAGCAAGTAGGCAGTTAGTGTTCGCAGTTTTGAAGTTAAGATTTGGCAAAAAAAAAAAAAAAAAAAAAAAAAAAAACACGTTTTCTTCACAGTTATTCAGTGTTTCATCAACATAAAATATTTGATAAAATGGTAAATCATCAAAAATTCTCTTAAAATGCAATGGTTTAACTAAGCACGTTATGCTGATTTCATAGTCATCAAACTTTCATTACTGAACTTTGTTTGAAACAAAACGGCTATTTTTAAACAGTGCAAAATAAAGATTAAAGAATCAGAGACGTCTATTGCGATACCTATGACAACTTAAAATATAAAATGAAGTGTTCTGACTGACACACTCACTCACTCATCAAAGCATCACATTTTGAGGGAAGCTTCCCCTTGGACCGAAGGCACCCACCAAGAATGGATTCTTCGAAATTCGATAATTAAGGGGGTGAAAAGGGGTGAAATGTGTTTTAAAAGAATCCCTGATATCTCATTAACCCGGAAAGCTATCATAAATTTTTTAACATCATAATATTGTCCAAAGAAATGCATATTTGCGAATTTCGAAAATTAAGGGGGGTGAAAAATCGTAAAATGTGTTTTTCATTAATCCGTGATTTCTCCTAAACCATTTCAGGTAGTGAGTTATTTTCTTTAAAATGATGCTTAAATAAATATCAAAACAATACTTTTAGAATTTTTCTAAATTCGTCCTTGAAAGCTGTTAAAAATAAAATGTGTTTTCAAACAATACTATATACCGCTTATACCCGTTGATATATCGAGATGATTTTTATAAGAATGAAGCTTATGGAATTCATTAGTTTGTGGACATGCGCCATTGCTCATGTTTTGTTGACCAAACGTATATTGAAACAAAGTGACACAATACAAATAAAATACAAAAAAAAAAAACACAACAAACATTTAAAAATCTCATCAATGCCCGGCATGGACCCGGCTAGCATTTGTCAGTAAGACAGTTGGAAAAGAACTTGATTCTTCTTGAATATATAATTTAAAAAATGACGAAGTTCCTCTTGGATTGTTTTAATTAAGTTTTTCTGTGTTTTTTGTGTATTTTATTTGTATTTTGTCACTTTGTTTTTCAATACATGCTTGGTCAACAAAACATGAGCAATGGCGTATGTCCACAAACCAATAAATTCCAATTGTAAACTCCCATTGCAACAAACATTTAAAAATCTCAATGAAGCTTATGTAAATATCTACAAATCAAATTCAGGATTTTATGAAATTCGAAAATTAAGGATGTTCACTGTTATTGAGTACGCTAGCTGTCAAATGCCTTCATCACATATTTTATCCAGAGTTACCGTTTACATTACATAATTTCACGTGGGCAACGCCGCAGCCGGCCCGCTAGTAGAAAAATAATTATGAATTAAGTAACAACTGTTAACACATGAAAATATTCTGTAAGACAGCCAGATTAATATAAATAAATAAATAAATAACATAATTTACTTTGTGTAATATTTACTGAACTGTGTCTTTTAAATGTATGCGTCGTAAAGAAGTCCAAATATTATTTTCCGACGAAAATTAAATGTGTGCAGCATTTAAAGTTTAAGAAAGGGAAAATATTATTCCTTAACTTTGGATGGTATATGCCTGTAACAGAAAAAGTAAGGCAAACTTAAATTTTAGTACGTAGGCTATACAGTGTTTAGTAATTTAAAACTATTAGACGTGTGACTTGTCAAGAGACTCATGATTTATAATTTCGAATTACAAATTTTTGTTATCGTTGACATTCTTGGCACTGACCGTTAACAGGATCATGTATGTGGCACGTGAACGGCGCGTGCGGCGTTTGTTCTTTTCTAGGCGAAACCATTTAACTTATTCGCAAAACGTTTATGGACAAAAATAATGTGAACTTGAAACTATGTTTCTGTTATTTCAAAAATTCAATACGCTTATTAGAATCATGTTTGTGAGGCCTCTCAAAATAGCTAAAAACGGCTTTTTTTATAAGACTGTTGTAATCACAAAAATACAGCCCAGATTCTTAAAACACAACACTAGGAACATGCATTGAACTTTACTTCAAAGTTTCCGCAAATAAAATTAAAGGTCGCCGCTTAAATTCCCATAGAAAAGAGCCCCAAACGAAAGCACTGCACGCCAGTTCGGCTCGCAGCGAATAGAAGCGAAGCGGTTGCAGACGAGTGTGGCAAACTGAACCTTATCGCTCGCTTGTCTCCGTGCATCAAACATGGACAATTACATCCCGTACATTGGGGCTTCTTAAGAGCCCGTGTCACTAATTATGTAGACATTTTTAAAATTTTTACTTGATTAAAAATTCGTCAAGATTTAATTGAAAATATTTTAATAAGGACGTAGCTAATTACTTTAACTTAACATTGTATTGAAAACATTTAAGCATAACTATGAAATAATTAAGATAATTTAAATTTAACATAAAAACTCTCGCTCACCAAATAATAAACACTAAATAACTCCCAATTCCGATTTCACCCAATAACACGCAAATTATAGTACAATGTAATGTATCTATAAAGAAATATTTCCGGTTATTCGTCACGTCCTTAATTTATAAAACAAAAACTAATATTGTTAACCAAAGAGGTGACGCAGCCTAAGAGAGATCTCGATATCAAAAGGTGAGCTTGCACTTGAAATTTCAGAAAAATTAAAAGCTGATATACAATTGGTTTTGTTTCAACCGCAAGAGAGAACCTAGATTCTGAATTGGACTTACGCATTTTACTTGAGTGCCGTTGCCATACATAGTCCGTTTATATCATGTAGGGGAAGCCGGGGCTAGATGCAACAGGGGCAGGTTGCAACAGGCTACTTAGCTCGGCGTGTATACGGACAAGTGGCGCGACACTACGGAGAAATAATGTACTCGTAGGGCGCCTTAGTTGACGAGAGGTCCGCCACGGCATTGTTCATAAAGTTTCGAGTGACACGGAAAAATCGATTTTGGCAACTGGTAAG
>PNEQ01023099.1:0-16207 GCA_003012365.1 Medauroidea extradentata
CACTATCAGCTTGATCGTATAGGCTCTTGTAACCTTGTACAAGCGTTATAAGCTCTTCTTCATTTATGCCAGTCATGTCTGTAAAAAATATGCAACAATTCGTTTCATATTGTAATGATATAGGGCACAATATATTATTTTATGCTGATGATACTTGTTGCTGGGCATTACAATAACGATTATATTATACAAGAAGGCAGAATGTTTTTTACATTTAGTTTTAATTCTTTGTTTGTAATGTGGCGGCAATGCACGTTGCTCTCGTTTTGTACTGTGATTAAACTTTGGTTAAATATAACAGCTGTGCCATTTTAATGGAAATAAATTCAAACATATTACACCCAGGCATTTGACAGTTTCTACACAGTTATTTATTGTGTTTTTTTTTACTCGTGTGTAGTATTATTTTCCTTCATATGGAAGTGATTATTTTATTATAATAATGCGGGCGCTGATAACAGAGCTGTGGAACGCCCCACAAATCCGTGTATGAATCAATCCAGAAAGGGGAATAGGATACTCTTGCCACCGTTTAAGATAATTATATCTCCTTCTCGCCCAGGTCTACCGATGACGGTACAGCAAAGGGACGAGCACAAATCTTATCAACTTCGACATCGGAGGATGCAGTAATCCCTCACAGGGATACTGGAGTATTGCTACATAGCAAACAGCAAAAATCGAGTGGATGGGAACCGCTGCAGTAAAAAATAATCAAAACAAGAGTTTAAAACGTGGACGAAATGAAACTCACAACGACGCCAGAGGGGCGAAATAGTATTTGACAAAAATAAACCTACCCGATGCGGGAATTAAGACGAATTACAACATTTTTAAAATATGAATAACACAAATAAATCTGGCTGATGTTCACGCCATGATGTGCAAGAATCAACGAGGTCGAGTGCAACGACTGCTGGTACCTCTGCTTACAGCGCCATTTACTTCTGTCGACGGCGGACTCTGTAACTACTCTATAAGTGAGTGAGACCGAACATGTTTTTGACAGCAAACGAGGCAAAATAGTAACTATGGTGTATTGTTTTTGTGGTAATTTGAAAGAGTTGATTTGTTAATTAAGTCGATTTATTCGTTTCAAGTAATGTTACCATACAACATAGGCAATATTAACGCAACACGATATGAACATTAGGGATGGGCTAAACTGTTATTTTTTATAACATGTTCCGGCTATCCTGTTACATTCAGGTGACAGGTTACAGTAACCTGTTATTTTTCTAATAGTTACCACTGAGCAGATGGTAATAACTTCCTCGCTAAACAGTTGCGGTTATTTTTACTGGCTGGGGACTTCGAACATTTTGAATAACAGTTACTATTGAGGAGGTGGTTACTGCGTCCTCACTGAACTGTTGAGGTTTCCAGGTACCGACTACGTATTTAAAATTCAGTCGCTATTATTTAAAATTCATGTAGACTACATACAATCACATTTTGAAGGACTTATCTACAGCAAAAGCAGTGGTGTCATTTCAGGTTTTTCTGGGGGAAGGGAGGCCTTTATTTTATTTTCAGCAACAGAGATCATGTTGCATATTTTTTATTAAACATATGTAAATTAGAAACTTTAATAAAAAATTAGTTTTATGTGCTTAACTTAGCATTATTTTAGAAACGAAATACAAAAAAAAATTATAAACTTAAATTCTAAATCCCGCACATACCTACCCTAAACGACACCCTTGAGCAAAAGGTCAAATTTAAATTCCGTATGTGCCATAATTAGTTTATTACATAAGAATGTGTAGGCTACCTACTATGTTTTCTAAATTACAAAAACACAGAAAAATATATTAAAATATAACAAGACCAGAGTTACCTCTGTTTTTGCTATGCTTCTTTAACATTATAAATAAGAAAAAAACATAAGTTATTTTTAGTTACAATATTATTTACATCTTACATAAAAAATATAAAACATTCTGAAAACCCTTACCATATTTACAGCACACATCTGACCACAAACGAAACTATTCCAACAAGTAGGCAGTCATATTTAAAAACAAAAGTCTTTCAACGTGTGCCGCTTTCAGTCGGCTACGACGGTTTCTTATTATGTTGCCTGCTTTTGAAAAAATTCGTTCACAAGACACTGATGTCGCTACCATGTTAAATCGTGACCTCACAATCTTAGCCATTATTGTATAAAAATGATGATTGTGTTTCCACCACAAAAGAGGGTCTTTGTCTTTTTGAAGGTGGTCGTCTTCTAAATAGCGATTCATCTCAACATTGGCAGCCGATGTTTTTGTTCCTATAATGTATAAAGAAATATACTAAGAGTTAAAAACACATAAAAAAAGCCTACAGACAACATATTTAAAACGTTTTTCTTACCTGTAGGTTTTTTGTTGGCATTTTTTTCTCGAAATCTTCCCAAATGGAAAAACCTGTGTGTATTTCCTGAATGACTCGTTGATGTTTGTTCCACTGTTTCCTCCACGACTGTTACTGAGTTAGTTTGGTTCCAAACATTTGCCATCAGCTCTGTACAATGAGTTGTTATTGATTGTGCAGCAGCATCTTCGTCGAATGCCAGTAACTTAAACCTGGGGTCTAAAAATGTGGCTGAAGCAATAGATTTGATGTGCTCTATGTTCTTCATTCTTGTTTTCAAACCTTTGTGAAGCTCATTAACTACATTTAACACAACTTGAGTAAAGTTCTCTTTCGACATTTAATCACAGACAGATACAAGTCCATTTGTCAATACGATCACCTGACTACCAGTCACATACCGCTCACCGTTGATCCGAACTGTTACTTGTTCAAATGTTTTAGCACTAAACACAATTCCCTGCAAACTGTCCACTCTTCTTCTTACAGTAATGGAATGTCTTTGTTGGTAAGTGCTACTGTTGTCTTCACAAAATCTTGCAGTTCAACGAATCTTGTAGAAATGTCCTGTGAGAGTTTGCTAGGCTTCAATCCCAACTTTTTCTGAGCTCCAGTTAACTTTTACATCCTATATGTGCTACGTCTGAAATAGCCAGCTACACTCTTTATTTTGTCCAGAAGTTGTTTGGCAATTTTCAGGGCATCTTGAACGGTAAGATTCACTGTATGTGCAAAACCTCCGAAGTGTTTCCAACGAAGCTCATTGATAATAGCAGATTTCATGTTGCTTGCATTGTCCGTCACTACAGCGAGGACTTTATTTGTAAGGTGGAATTTGACTGTTATGGCTTTTATTTCCTCAGCCAAATTAACACTTGTGTGAGAAATTTCCATTTGCGAGCACTGGAGCAAAACTCGCCTGAGCTCGAATTCCTCAGTTATATAATGTGCAGTCAGAGCTAAATAGCTTTCAGTATTTACTGATGTCCACGTATCTGCTGTTAAACAAACACTATCAACTGCAAGCAGTTCCTGGCGTACAGCTTGCATGCACTGTTCGTACTGTGCCGGAATCATGCCATTATATATTACTTTCCTGCCGGGTAAGTGATAGGCTGGATTCAGTTCTTGCACAAAGCTGACACACCCTTCATATTCTACCCCAGAGAAAGGTTGACAGTCAACAGTAAAAAGCTTCAGAAGCTGCATATCTAGTTTCTTTTTTTAGAATTTCTTGATTTTTTTTTTTTTTTTTTCGGTTGTAGCAGAAAGGACATGAGGGAACTTTGATTGCTCCGATGTTGCAGCTTTGTGAAACCAGTTCTAGGTGGGGGAACTGAAGCTTCAAGTGTCTGACTAATACTCATACCAGAAGTTTGTGGTTCTGGTTCATCGTGTTCATTTGGAACAATAATAGACATGTTTCTGTTGCAAAAAGAAGTTGATTGCGACGCCACTGATGTTGCACATGAATGTTTTACATGACTGGAAAGATTCACTGTAGGGTGCCTTCGATCTAAATGTTTTTTTTTTTTTTTTTTTAGATTAGTAACACTCGATTTGTAGCACAGTGTTTGACCACAAAGATCACATCGCGCACATTTTTTAGACTCGTCTGTTACAGAAAAATATAACCACAAATAGCTGGTTTTCAGTCTTTTACTCATTGCGAAACTATTATGCGCACTAACATAAATATATCTCTCTTAAATTTGTCTTCTAACTGAAAGTGAACGAAAAATGCAGTACCTACCTGACATACTTTACTATCTTGTAACTAGAGAACAGTGATATTTCGCGCGCGAAGCAGGACCGAACCGACAAGAAGGGACTAGCTGACAGATAACCACGGAACTGGCTGTTATCGCTCTGAAGCATGGATACGATTATAATGAGTAACAGGCTGTTCCTTCCCACGCAGTTCCAGAAATTATGCAAGGCGGAACAAACTGTTACTGTTACACAAATGACTCGGTGTTACCACAGTTCATAAACAGAAAATATATTAGAACATTGAAAAAAAAAAAAAGCTTACTTAAGAATTTTAGCTTGCTTTACGTGTGTATTTTTTCAGCTCACATGTGCTTTAAAAATGTATACCACAAATACAAATACTTGTTAAAATACTTCTGACTTATCGGTTTGTTACCGACACTACTTCTGACTAACCAGTTAAATATTTAACAGGGTCTGAACTGGAACTTGTTATTTGTGTAACTGTTACGGTCCCGGAACACTGTTATTTTAACTGTTATGTTAAATATCGCTCATTCCTATTAACAGTACAGTGAAATTAAAGTTAACTTCAGTACCGATTAAAATTGGTGTTATTAAGATAGTTTGTCTCTCGTACTGTGTGTATGACTTACTGTGATTAGGCTTTAAAATTGCGTGACGCTCTCTTAAAGCTTTTTAAATGCATTATTGTTTTGTGGTAGATGTTAAGTAAAATATGTTTTGATTAATATATATTTCTGTTAAGCTACCACCGGTTCATTGCGCGGTTATTGTATATTAAAGTTTACCATGGTCTTTATTACAAATAGTTAGTAAAAGTGATTTATTGAAAAAATACAGCTGCCTTGATACTCTTAGAACCGAAAGTGATAGGTGTGTGCGGGTAAACTAAAGTCTACCATGAGATAATTAAAATATCAGTTTTGAACAAAGTGTTGGTTGGTAGTGGTATATGGAGAAAATTGTGCCTCGTTGAGCTACTGGCAGTAGGCATAGCTTCTACTTTTCGAGTATCTCATGTATCAAATAAATGACCTTACAAAATGTTATGTATCTACAACAAACTGTGTACACCAAGGCTAGAACATTACTTTTATATCCCCCATGTCTGGTAAGGGAATAATCTTATGTAAAAGTAGTCCTTAGTGCCTGCATTTTACAAAGCATGGAGGAGCATACAGCATATAGCAACCTGTTTTGTGTCTGCAAATAGAATATTTAATTTTTCGCCAAATTTTAGTTTATTATAAGTTTAGTACATTTGGTTTTATGTAGTTGATTATTGCCTATTATCAACACAAATCTGTTTGCACTAGCAGTGTAATTGCTATTTCTGACAAAATATTATGCAATACCCAAGATATTTGAAAATAATTTAAAAGGCTACAATTAGCATTAAAGCATATGTCATAAAATTAACATATATACTTATATGTAGTACCAGGGCCCCCCTGCTCTTAGGTTTTGCACAAGGCTCAGCCCCTCCCAAAATAAAATCCTGCGTACGCCACTGCATTAAAGACCATTTTGAGATAACTATTTTATGAATTCTTAGGCCACATACTTCAACAATACTGCTTTACTACTTAGGCGATTAAAAGCTAATTATCAAATAGGTTTCTGTGTACTATACAACCACCCTGAAAAGAATTCTAAGCAAGGATGTCCAAAATATTACATATACCATGAACGACTAATATGAGTTAAAATGTATGTATAATTTAAGGTTTTTATTACAGCAACATTTTTTTATTTAGTGGCTTGTACCAGTCAAGTAGTCACTGGTTGGGTCTTCTCTCAAATATCTCCCTTGACCACACCCTTGCATTCTTGTGCCGATCCAAAACTCGCATCTTTTACTAACCATAAACTCTGAACACTCAATTAGTAGACAAAATCCAGTAATTTACTAGCGCATTTCAATAGTTTTACATTATATTAAGGTGATACTATTTACATTTGTGGCATTCTTAATGGTTTTCAATACATTTAAGTTGTGTAAAACTAAACAAATTATCTGCCTCTAGGTTATCGCTGGATAAAAGGGATCTTGTATTCGGCAAAATTGAACATTTGTCATCAATAGTTAAAATCATTACAAACATTATCAATGTTAACAAATCTCAATTTAAAAAATAAAACGTGAGTTGGATGGTAAAGTGTACGTATGTGGCACAGTGTCCTGAGAACAAGGATTGGGGGAGGGGGTGGATGTAGCTCCCAAAGAAAACTCCAACCTTCATTAAATTCCCTAAACAACTTTCACACACAACACATTGATCAGTGTGTGCACTGTGACCATGTTGAGAGGAAGTGCTTGTACCTGTACCCTGCTCAACCACCATAACAAGTCGTGTTAAGAGTGAATTTTTAAAGTTGGGTGGATGGGGGAATAGGGATGCACACAACCAATGTACTCATACTGTAAGCATAAGGCAGAGGCCCAGAACCACCCCTGAAAAAATTTGCTTTGCAAAGTGCAAAACTGTGATTTTTTAGGAGTTTCCAAACAAAATGTTGTGTCTGTATAACTTATGTAATACTGTATACTGTTAGGATAAATATTATTATTGTTCAAATATATAGTTTAGCAGTAAATTTATCGAAGTTTGTACAAAAAAAGTGGAGGGGGGCTACCATAGCCCACTCACACCCCAACTTTGGCACTCTGATCTTGGATTTAATTAGAAATAAATTTTGGTGCCATAAATACCGATACTCAAAGTGATATCAAGCAACAAATAGCTGACGAGTTAAATGTGGAAAACATATATGTTCATGTAATTTGTGCATCGTGGTGAATGGCAGCATATACAATATACAAATATAAAATTTCGACCTATCTGATTTTATCATGAAACATTCACATTTTTTAAGCTGCTGTATATCAGTCTTACATGGCACAGAATTGTAAGCATTGTGTTGGGCTGAATTACCTGAAATTCTCAGTAATTGGAAAGTACCATTTTTCTCTATTAATAATTACTAAAGGTGGTTCGTGATAAAGCAAACACTTCTGCATACCATTTCGTCTAAAACACTTTTTAAAATAATATTTATTATAACCTCTCAGCTGGTGACCTTTAGAGAACAGTACAATTTACACTCAACGATTGCCAAGTGCTTTGATTGTAGTAAAAAATACGAGGAAAACAAATTATCAAGTGCTCATTTTTTCCAAAAATCCATGTAAGGCCCTGCAAAAATTCTAGGTACATATACAATCCATTTGAAAAGTGTTGAGTCATCATTGCCACCTGGTTGCCTCTTTATATAACTGTTATTCCAGTCCACAAGTTATCTTATAGCAGTGCCATCAGAGAATGGACAATAACCAGAACCCAGAACATACCAATACCAGCAACTGCATAAAACCCTTGGAAAACATAATTTGAAAACAAAAAATTATGGGGGAACAGGCGTAGTTCAGTGATTGAAATGTTGCTTATGCAAGTTAGCTTAAAGGAGCTTGACACTAGGTGTTCATTGGTTTCACATTGACACTAGTAGAAAACTACATTACATTTCTTAAAACGGAACTTTTATTTATAAAAGCCTTCAACATCAAATATAAATTTGTGTAACAGGAATGTAATAGTACATGTTTAGCTAGATTATAGGAAAACAGACAAAGGAAAAACATAAACATTGGATAGAATAATGTGACGAGAGAGAGAGTGAGATTTGTGGCACAGTTAGTACCAAGAACAACAGGAATAAATTGTCTTCTTTTCTAGTGGCACGTTACCATCATGAAAGCCAAACGATACCATAACACAAAATGGTTTCGTAATGAAGTGAAACTATGGAAATAAAAAAATAGATATATACTGCAATCATCTGCCAAGACAAATATGTTTAACTCCTTCATATTACTACTGTGGTAAAGAAATAAAGTGTCATATTAAATGAACATGTTAACATGCATAGAAGCACAACATACATTACGTTATGTAATGAGTAATTGCAGCTGAATTTACTTTAGAAATGTAAATTTTCCTGAACATGTTGCACAAAACAATTATCTGTTAATGTTAATGTTCCACGGCTAGATGAGAAACATGAGAGGATTTCAGGCCTCTGAGTCGGGAACAATCACTTATTTCAGAATTGTCTTTAATTGTGATTTAGAAAAAAACTGTGATGATGGAAGTGTCTAGTAAATAAGGTGGATTTTACCAAATATGGTGTAGCATCTGCAGCACTCAATACCAAATTAAATTTACTATAATAATATACATATTACAATTAGCAAAGTAACAGTAATTTACTACCAACGATGAAATTACAAGCACAAAACCAAGACACGCTTAAAAACATGGAATACAGAAACCTTTCTTTTAAACAGTTACAATAATCATGCATTCAAAAATACCGCCATTGATAAATGATGAAAAAAAAATCGTTACACAAGAAAAAACTTTCTCTCTGGTTACCATACTGAACAGAGCATACTGGACAGAAAAATAAACATTAAATTTTCTTATAAAGAGGTGCAATGTAAAATAAACATAATTATAGGATTAAAACAAACAAAACATGTATAAGAATTAAGCTATATGTCAACAGCAAGAGAAAAAAACATAACATTCATAAGTGTTGAAAACATAAACAAACCCTATTCTGTAGTATTATTACAGATTGCCCCCTCAAGGTTGTACGTACTATTTAAGAGATTAAATTGGTTGGACAGGATGTCATCTACGACAAACAAGCAAATATTACGTAAAATATACACACTGATGTAATACACATAAAACTATACTAGCAACATTAGTCTGGTCAAGTTCTTGACATAACCAGACTGGAACAAATGAAACCAAATAACAGATATTATTTTTAGTTTTTAAATAATTACTATATATTAATGTACTATTTACAATTAGACAGGTTTTATTATCACTTTCTTCTTCTCCTGAAAAATTCAACAACATATAACAAACTCAACGTTGATGACAGTGCCCAGTCCGACAGTCCGTCGTGGTGACTGCCAACATAATTCTCCTTTGAAAAGTTTGGTAGCAATAGATAATAAATCAAGAAATCCATTAGAGAGCAGGAGTCCCACCTCTTCTTACATGTGGCTTTTCTCTCAAAATTTGTGCAAAAAACTTGTTTCTTCAATTAAGTTAGTGGTATGCAACTTGATAACAATGTTCGGAAAATAGTTCAGAGTAATGCACATACTTGAGTGCAAACGTGATTCATACACATGACTGCTCATGAATGTCTGTAGCATAAAGGAGTTCACATATAGATATAGTAAATACACTTGTGTAGGAGGTGTGAAGTAATGTTCAGTGTTCCAAAAAATTAATGTGACATAGAATTCACAGTGTTTACTCAATATAAAGTGGTATGTATTATTCATCGTATTTTAGTTTAGTACTAAATTATTTCTTGCGATGCACATGTCTGTAGCACAAAATACAATATGTATACATAGACGTATAATTAGGTATTCAAAGTTACTTGTAGCATTTTGAAGGTACATTACTAAGGTAAACTCAATGTAACACATCAATACATGCACCACCATTTGTACTTTATGCAATCAACATGGTCATTCTGTGCATGTATGTAGTGTCAAAATATGTTTTAAATCATTGGAATTACTGGCAAACAATTGAAGTGTTAGTGTAGGATTTCTAGCAAATCATATAATTTAGTTAAAAACAAATTAGCTTATAACAATTCCAAAGATATTATGAAGAAAACATACTCTTTTTCATCAACCAAAGTACTATACATCTGATCAAATCAATATAATTTAAATTGCATTCGAAAAACACATCTTAACAACAACACAGAAATAACAGGGAATAACTCTGGTGAAAACAATACAACAAGCAATAAAACTTTGCTCGATCCTATGCCATAAAAATAACAATTCAGTACATTATCAGAGATAAGAATCATCAGGCATGAATGTAGTGGCATGAACATCAAGAAGAAGGGAAAATTAGAAACTCTGTAACAAAATCCAACAAATAATAGGTATTCAACACAGCCAAAAAATACCTAGCACTATACACAACAAATTCTAAAATTGGTTTGACATTAATTTCAGGAGACCCTAGTAGACAAAAGAGGAAATTTAGATGTGAAGACAACAACGTAGTCTTAGATGTCTCTCTCTCTCTCATCCGCTATCTTCTCCTCCATTTTCTTTTCTTCTCTTCTTTAGATCAAACAACAATAATCAAACTCTATAGAACATTTCTTCAAAAGGATGGACTCTTCAGTTGGCTTGATATTTATCATAGTACTAAACAGTTCATCTTGCAGTAGGTCTTCATAGCAAAATCTTCAGTCAATACTGCAATATGTATTTATCCCTCAGCTTTGATTAATAAAGTTTAGAGTAAAATGGTATATCTTGACAGTAGGCATAGCATAACAATATTCAACTTTAGGGCAACAAATAAATCCTTGGCAAATCAAATCAGCAGACATTAACATAGACCCTTGAAAATAATATATTACATAGACACCTGAAGAAGCATTATATTATATCTTCCTACTGGTGTACCATTCAAACTCGGAAGTTCATAACAATTTTCTCTTATAATAACAGTTACACGATATGGTCCGTTAGACAACAAGAATAATTTTTTGGTAATATTGTCCCAAAAATTATTTGTGGAAACTGTCTTTTTTAAAACTAGGTCGTTTATGTTAAAATGGGTTATTTTAGACATTTTTTTTGGTTCTGATGATTTGAAAAGTCTACTTTTTATAATGTCATGAATCTCACGCCTGATTTTATTCGGATCTGTGGTAACTTCAGCTGATGATGATGCTACATTCGTCTCTGGTATTGGTAGTGCGATGGGAACTGAGCTGAAACTCCATCTAGTTGAACTTCTCCTTGTTAGCTGACTTTCCATGGTTATGATAGTTTATAGCAGTAGCATTCAGTGGGTGGTTATACGGTTCACTTGCGGAATTATAAGAGAGTCCGTTAGATAACTTGTTTGACTTGCAAGGTAGTTACAACTGTGATAACCTTAAGAAATACAACAAGTGTTGTTTGAAGACCTTGTAGGCAGTGGTGGTGAAGGTGGTGGCTGTGAAAGGTTAGACAACACATTTGGCATAGGTACTTAGTGTACTACAGGTTTTTTTTAGAAAATGCAGATGTTTCACTTCAATAGTTATGATAACATTTCCGTGCTCTGGTTTAAAATCTTGGTCAAACATTGGGCATTAGAGTTGCTATTAATTTTAGGTTAGTAATCTCTTTGTCGTGGTCCTTTACTGTAGTTTAAACCATGCCAATATCTAGGGTTAAAACGTTGGTTGAAATTCTGTCCACGTACATGGTATTTGGGCTGAAAACCTCTATTCTGATACTGCCCAAACTGAAACTTTAACTATTAATTTAATTGACATCAAGGTTAACCTGTGCAGTATTTATTGTGAGATCTGTTATCTCTTCTGTGATAATCATAATTTTTAGAAACCTTTGTGAGGAAACTACTTGTTAGGGTTCTGTCTGTCAACATGGTGGTCCTAGGTGTTAGTTCACCACACAGATATAAACACCCGGGGTCACAACATGGTGGTCCTGGGTGTTAGTTCACCACACAAATATAAGCACCCTGGAGAGCAACAGGGTGGTCCTGGGTGTTAGTTCACCATACATATTTATGCACACGGGAGCACAGCATGATGGTCCTGTCTGTTAGTATTCTACACAGATTTAAGCACCCGGGGGCGCAACAGGGCATTCCTGGGAGCTATTTCATTACACTGATTTAAGCACATGGGAGCACAACATGGTGGTCCTGGGTGTTAGTTCACCACACAGAGTTAAGCACCTGGGATCACAACATTGTGGACCTCGGTGTTATTTCACCACACAGATTAAAGCACCCACGAGCGCAGTAGGGCGGTCCTGTTTGTTGGTACACCACACAGGTTTAAGCACCCGGATCAAAATAACGTGGTCCTGGGTGTTATTTCACCACACAGATTTAAGCAACCTGGAGAACAACAAGATGATCCTGGGTGTTAGTTCACCACACATATTTAAGCACCTTGGAGCAGAACAGGGCGGTCCTGGGTGTTAGTTCACCACACAGATAAGAGCATCTTGGAGCACAAAACGGCTGTCCTGGGTGTTAGTTCACCACACAGAGTTAAGTACCTTAAAGCGCAACAGGCCGATCCTGGGTGTTAGTTCATCACACAGATTTAAGCACCTTGAAGCACAAAAAGGTGGTCCAGGGTGTTAGTTCACCACACAGATTTAAGCACCAGGGAGCGCAACAAGGTGGTCTTGTGTGTTATTTCACCACACAGAGTTAAGTACCTGGGAGCACAACAATGTAGTCCTGGGTGTTATTTCACCACACAGATTTAAGTACCTGGGAGCACAACAATGTGGTCCTGGGTCTTAGTTCACCACACAGAGTTAAGTACCTGGGAGCACAACAATGTGGTCCTGGGTGTTATTTCACCACACAGATTTAAGTACCTGGGAGCACAACAATGTGGTCCTGGGTGTTAGTTCACCACAAAGAATTCATCACTCTGGAGCGCAACATGAGGTCCTTGGAGTTCACCACACCGATTAAATCACCCGGAAGCACAATAAGGTGCTTCTGGGTGTTCGTTCACCACACAGATTTAATCACCCAGAAGCACAATAAGATGGTACTGGGTGTTAGTTCACCACACAGCGTTAATTATCCGGGAACAAAACAAGGTGGTACTGGGTGTTAGTTCACCACACAGATTTAAGCACCCCGGAGCAACACAAAGTATTACTGGGTGGTAATTCACCACACACATTAAGGACCCGGAAGCAAATTAAATTGGTACTGGGTGTTAGTTCAACACACAGATTTAAGCACTCTGGAGCGCAACAGGTTTATCATGGCTGTTAGTTTACCACGGAGATTAAAGCACTCTGGAACGAAACAGGGTTATCCAGAGTGTTAGTTCACCACGCAGGTTTAAGCACTCTGGACCACAACAGGGTTATCCTTGGTGTTAGTTCACCACACCTATTTAAGCACACTGGAGTGTAACAGGGCTAGCCTGGGTGTTAGTTCACCATGCAAATTTAAGCACTCTGGAGCGTAACAGAGTTATCCTGGGTGTTAGTTCACCACACAGAGTTAAGCACCCCGGAGCACAAGGTGGTACTGGGTGTTTTTTCACCACTAAGAGTTAAGCACCCCGGTGCACAACAATGTGGTACGGTGTGTTAGTTCACCACACAGAGTTAAGCACCCGGGAGCACAACAAGGTGGTACGGTGTGTTAGTTCACCACACAGAGTTAAACACCCCGGAAGAACAAGGTGGTACTGGGTGTTAGTTCACCACACAGAGTTAAGCACCCCGGAGCACAACAAGGTGGTACTGGGTGTTAGTTCACCACACAGAGTTAAGCACCCCGGAGCACAAGGTGGTACAGGGTGTTAGTTCACCACACAGAGTTAAGCACCCCGGAGCACAGCAAGGTGGTCCTGGGTGTTAGTTCACCACACAGAGTTAAGCACCCCGGAGCACAACAAGATGGTACTGGGTGTTAGTTCATCACACAGAGTTAAGCATCCGGGAGCACAACAAGGTGATGCTGGGTGTTAGTTCACCACACAGAGTTAAGCACCGCGGAGCACAACAAGGTGGTACTGAGTGTTAGTTCACCACACAGCGTTAATTATCCGGGAACAAAACAAGGTGGTACTGGGTGTTCGTTCACCACTCAGAGTTAAGCACCCGGGAGCAAAACAAGGTGGTCCTGGGTGTTAGTTCACCAATCAGAGTTAATTACCCGAGAGCACAACAAGGTGGTCCTGGGTGTTAGTTCACCACACAGATTTAAGCACCCGGGAGCGCAACAAGGTGGTACTGGGTGTTAGTTCACCACACAGAGTTAAGCACCTTGGAGCACAACAAGGTGGTACTGGGTGTTAGATTACCACACAGAATTAAGCACCCCGGAGCACAAGGTGGTACTGGGTGTTAGTTCATCACACAGAGTTAAGCATCCGGGAGCACAACAAGGTGATGCTAGGTGTTAGTTCACTACACAGAGTTAAGCACCGCGGAGACAACAAGGTGGTACTGAGTGTTAGTTCACCACACAGCGTTAATTATCCGGGAACAAAACAAGGTGGTACTGGGTGTTAGTTCACCACACAGAGTTAAGCACCCGGGAGCAAAACAAGGTGGTCCTGGGTGTTATTTCACCACACAGATTTAAGCACCCCGGAGCACAACAAGGTGGTACTAGGTGTTAGTTCACCACACAGATTTATATACCCTGGAGAACATCAAGTTGGTCCTGGGTGTTAGTTCACCACACAGATTTAAGCACCCTGGAGCACAACAAGGTGGTACTGGGTGTTAGTTCACCACACAGAGTTAATTACCCGGGAGCACAACAAGGTGGTCCTGGGTGTTAGTTCACCACACAGAGTTAAGCACCCCGGAGCACAAGGTTGTACTGGGTGTTAGTTCACCACACAGAGTTAAGCACCCCGGAGCACAAGGTGCTACTGGGTGTTAGTTCACCACTAAGAGTTAAGCACCCCGGAGCACAACAAATGGTACGGTGTGTTACTTCATTACACAGAGTTAAGCACCCGGGAGCACAACAAGGTGGTACGGTGTGTTAGTTCACAAAACAGAGTTAGGCACCCCGGTGCACAACAAGGTGGTACGGTGTGTTAGTTCACCACACAGAGTTAAGCACCCGTGCGCACACTATGGTGGTACGGTGTGTTTGTTCACCGCACAGAGTTAAGCACCTGGGAGCACAACATGGTGGTACTGGGTGTTAGTTCACCAATCAGAGTTAAGCACCCCGGAGCACAAGGTGGTACTGGGTGTTAGTTCACCACACAGAGTTAAGCACCCGGGAATACAACATGGTGGTACGGTGTGTTAGTTCACCACACAGAGTTAAGCACCTGGGAGCACAACATGGTGGTACGATGTGTTAGTTCTCCACACAGAGTTAAGCACCCTGAAGCACAAGATGGTCCTGGGTGTTCGGTCACCACACAGAGTTAAGCACCCTGGTGCACAACAAGGTATACGGTGTGTTAGTTCACCACACAGAGTTAAGCACCCGTGCGCACAACATGGTGGTACGGTGTGTTAGTTCACCGCACAGACTAAAGCACATCGGAAGAACAAGGTGGTACTGGGTGTTATTTCACCACACAGAGTTAAGCACCCCGGAGCACAAGGTGGTACTGGGTGTTAGTTCACCACACAGAGTTAAGCACCTGGGAGCACAACATGGTGGTACGGTGTGTTAATTCACCGCACAGAGTTAAGCACCCCGGAGCACGAGTTGGTACTGGGTGTTAGATCACCACACAGAATTAAGCACCCCGGAGCACAAGGTGGTACTGGGTGTTAGTTCATCACACAGAGTTAAGCATCCGGGAGCACAAGAAGGTGATGCTAGGTGTTAGTTCACTACACAGAGTTAAGCACCGCGGAGCACAACAAGGTGGTACTGAGTGTTAGTTCACCACACAGCGTTAATTATCCGGGAACAAAACAAGGTGGTACTGGGTGTTAGTTCACCACACAGAGTTAAGCACCCGGGAGCAAAACAAGGTGGTCCTGGGTGTTATTTCACCACACAGATTTAAGCACCCCGGAGCACAACAAGGTGGTACTAGGTGTTAGTTCATCACACAGATTTATATACCCTGGAGAACATCAAGTTGGTCCTGGGTGTTAGTTCACCACACAGATTTAAGCACCCCGGAGCGCAAGGTTGTACTGGGTGTTAGTTCACCACACAGAGTTAAGCACCCCGGAGCACAAGGTGCTACTGGGTGTTAGTTCACCACTAAGAGTTAAGCACCCCGGAGCACAACAAATTGTACGGTGTGTTACTTCATTACACAGAGTTAAGCACCAGGGAGAACATCAAGTTGGTCCTGGGTGTTAGTTCACCACACAGATTTAAGCACCCCGGAGCGCAAGGTTGTACTGGGTGTTAGTTCACCACACAGAGTTAAGCACCCCGGAGCACAAGGTGCTACTGGGTGTTAGTTCACCACTAAGAGTTAAGCACCCCGGAGCACAACAAATGGTACGGTGTGTTACTTCATTACACAGAGTTAAGCACCC
>PNEQ01023100.1:0-38829 GCA_003012365.1 Medauroidea extradentata
CTGCGCAAAAATATGCCTGTTTTGTTTAAAGTGTGACTTAATATTATGCTGTGTTGTGTAACCCCCATTGCTTTAATGTTGCTTGTTTTACATGTCTAGGCCTAAATCAATGCAAGTTTAGAAATAAAAAAACTCTTCATGTTACAAAATATGTATAGATTTTCCGGTTTTAAATGTTTATTGCCGACTAGTAACGTTGTGTTTTTCACGATGTTTTCCGGCCTACTAGCTAATATAGGCTATCTTATCTACACTCAAAGTAACCAACGTATTAAGCATTAAATAATAATAATTATTTTGTGAAATATCAAAAAATGTAAATACAGTGGAATCTCACTATAACAACAACTGTGAATGGCAACAAAAACTGTCTTTATAGCGGATTGTTGTTATATCCAAATAATTTTACATGTATTATGGAGACATGGTGCATTATAAAGCTGTTGTTATAGGACAGATAATGTTATATACCATACTCTTTATAACGAGATTTCACTGTACGGGACGTTCGGCACTGCCTTGAAAGCTGAATATTAACGCCTAAACACGGTGTTGATTGTGCGTTTTTTTACTTAATGTTTACGTTTCTGCACAAATAGAATACCATTTCGCTCGGAAACAATACAGCAATATAAAATATCATATAAAAAATGAGTAAGTTTTTGCCCTAGGTACGTGAACGTGACCTTATCGACACGTCAATTCGTTTCCCGCGGCAGCATGACACGGCAATTCATTTCAACCAAGGTGGCGGGAGGATGGGAGGGCGGCAGGAGGGTGGGAGGGGGGCCACAAATTGACGTGATTTGGCCTCGCTTGTTCGTACGTACAACTCGGTCATACGGACATATTTTGGAGAACCGTGAGTGTACGTATGAGCGAGGTTTGACTGTACAAAGATTTTGTTTTGGAGACTTAGTTGTTAATTAAATGGAAATTGTGAACCAAATAGGGTTACCGTCTTTTTATTTACAAAGTCTAAGTTAAGTTCTCCCTGCTGTTTAGTTATAGTAAATTTTAATAACTATTTGAACTGGTAAGAAGTCAGCCATAAAGAGTAACGAGTACCGTAGGTACCAGATGATCTACGAGCACAGTTTTCTTGTAAAATATTTTATTATTTATTAATTTTTTTATTTTTATCTTTATTTTCATTGTAACAACCGCGTCTTCCTAAAATATCCTTAGTATTCTCTTGTATCGCCAAGGCGAGTAGAAGTAGCTCTACCAAAAGTTTAGAAGGATGGACGCACATATTAGGTAATTGTAGTGTTCCAGTCATCAAGGTATTGATAAGAAATTAAGGTAAGTAACCCCCTCCCCCCTTTTGAGCATGGCATCCTGGCCCACCATGCATGTGTTGTTGAAGGTTATGACAGTATTTATTGGCCAGGTGGCGGAGAGCCCCCTTGTGAAGTAGTTTACGTGTCGTTGTCCTTCCTGTTCATCCATTGAGTTAAAGTTAAAGTCGTAAAGTCCCTGTTCCCCCAGTTTCCCTTCCCTTCACTTGGTTTTCGACGCCGGGCATGGAGACCGGTTGTTTGAGTGTAAAGTCCCACTACACACACTGGACACTGTTTTAACAATTGTTGGAACCACTGCGTATGGCGAGCTCCCTGTATAACAGAAAATAATAAGTATAGAACACATTTTATTGTTTAACAATATATAAATAATTTAAAACTACACTTAATTTCTTGTGGCTTTAAGAATCCTGTTAAAACATCTGTGATGCAACTGAAAGAACTAGTAATGCTTTTTAACCAAGTATCCCTTCTTAAAATTGTTAACTACACTTGAAAATGTAGACAAGGTACAAAACTATTTAACTTTTTAAGCAGGAAACTTCTTAAGCAGGAAACTTAACACTATTTTACTGTAATTTAAGTATCTTGCTGATAAAGAACCTTGAAAGTTGGCAGGTTAGCTGTTGCAGTTTTGAACCCATGTATTTTGTCTCTGTGGACTCTTCCACGTATTTTAAACAAATTTTTATTGCTATTTTATTTTACTTTTGGAGATGGTGACAGAAGAAAAGAGAAAATGCAGCATTTGTTGCAACTTCTCATGTACATTGGTGTAGCGTATGTGGAGCTGTAACCTCAAGGATTCAGAAATACAGCAGTACAATTTTTAAAATGAGTAAAATTTTGCATAAACAAATAACTGTATTTCAAATGCTGTGTATGTGTAAATGTCATCGAACTAACTTCTTTAGTTAATTTGTAATAAAATACTACACTTTTAACATGTAAAATTATTGCATGCAAAATAAATTTAGAACATGCTGAATAATTAATCATGCATCATAAAATTAGCTGAAAATTTTGACTTCTATTCATGTGTTGTGTAGTACATGGCTAATATTACATAGCCTCCCTATTATAAAGAAAACAAACCTAATAGGGAAATTATTGAATGTATTTTACCGTAGGCCTTCTCTGTTGTACCAACATAAATACTGCTTATAATTATACTATCTAAGAAATCTGAACAAACATAGTTGGCAGATTTGTTTTCTACCAGTTTACAAACAGAAAACAATTTTATTACACAAATAGAAGGGCTCCAACTTTACGATTTCTGTTACACAGTTTTTTAATTCTTTTTCGCAATTCTTATAGAATACAAACTTGCACATTTAACCCCTATTTTCAGACACTGCAAATACTGTGGAATACACCATTGAATGTGCAGATGTGAGAGTACTTAATTTCTTATACAATATTAATACCACATACTTATAATTTACAAATGGTTCTAAACATCAGCATTGTTTGGAAATTATATGAAAATGTCATTGTAAAACGGCAATAATGTATTTCACAAACATACTAGTTGTTACATATCTACGTTTTACGACTGTTCAGTACATGGTAGTCGATACAGTTAGCACCCACACTGAAATATCCCTGCCACAATCACAAAGTGATAAATTTAAGCTTTATATTTTAAACCACGTTTACAAAAAAACACTACCCAACTACGATGACAACTACTTCCATATTTGCTGGAAAAATAAGATTTTAACAATGGTTTCTTTTACTTTGCACGGTTTTTTGCGTGTTTTTGAGCAATGACTACATACCTGTAAACTGGAAAGACATTTCAAATTAAAGCAGTCTTTGTTTTGCGTAAGTCACAGCGGCCATTTAAACGGTCAAACAACTACTGACACCAGTTTGGCAAAGTTCAGGTTATGTTCGTACAATGTGTGAATAATATGATACTTTGTAGTGAAAAATATGGTAGAATGGCTATACACGAAGAATGCTAGTTCATGAAACTAAAGTACTGTATTACAGTTTTCTTTATTATCTATGACACTATTTCACATGTTCAATACATAAATTTTGTGATTTCAGTAGCAGATTTCTTGTTGTGAAATAATGAATTGACCAAGAATGGTTGGGGGGAGGGGGTATAGAAACAGTTTGCAAACCGTATAATCATTTACATAACTAATACAATCGTACAGTAGGGCACAAAATTGTACATCGTACGAGAGATTTGCACACGTTGGCAGCTATGGTGTGCTACTCAAAGTTGTTGCTGCTTTCTAACTAAAGTACTTTTAAATAAACAAAGAAAAGGAGGAAAACGGCTACTAGGCTAATAATTACTATAAACGTACATAGAGATGCACATATACTTACAGAAACAGTACTTGCAGGTTGGAGGATACACAAAACGTAGGACAACACATTTTTGCGCGGTCACAGTGTTTCGCTGGCCAGGCCAGCTTCCTCGGGCAGTGAGAGATTGCACACTGCAGTATGGCAGATGGTATGATGGTAACTAATACTCCTAGTGGACGAGGGACGAACTAGGGTGTGGCGGGAAATTTTATAAATATCAGATGTTAAGGCCTGGTCGTTGCCTGGATTTCGTGGTATACTGATGGGCTAGTTCCCAGCGCCTCAGTTCTGCACTATTGTCTGAAGGTGGTTAAGGCTCTCACCAGTCTGGTGGTGTCGGTTTATCCTGAAGGTTTAAATTGAAACTGGCTATTGCTTGTTTGGTATTACCCTGTGGCCATTCATCCTCTGCTTTTAGTGTGTTTGTGGTGAGACCTATGTATTCAGCATCAACCTGTATGCACTGTAGTTAGTAAATTAGGTTTTTCATGCCGCAGCTGTAATTGCCTTGAATTGGGTATGAGAGATTGGTGAGCCTGTTATAGAAGGCTATGGAGGGCTGATGTATTGTACAAGTGCTGCAGTGAGGGCTATTGCAGTGGTGCACCTGCTTGTTGCGGAGGTTTGGAGGTTGTCTTGGGGGTTCGGAGAACAGGTTGTGTGTAAGCGGTGAAGATGAAAGTGTTTTGTGGCCGCAGTTGAGGATGGTCTTGATTTTGTTGAGGCCTTTGTGGGTACTACCAGAGGGATGTCGGTGTTATTGTCTCGGGTCTGTGGTTTCTTGTTACAGATGGCTCGCTGAATCTGACTGTCAGCAAGGAGTTTGGGATATCCTCTGTTAATAAATGCTCTGGCTATTTGGTCACACTGTGTAATCAGATTGTCTTTGGTTTGACATATATGTTTGGCTCTGTTTGCTTGGCTGTATGGAAGTGATTTTTTGCAGTAAAAGGGATGTGGTAGCTGTCAAAATGCGGGTATTGAAGATGGTTGGTAGGTTTGATGTGCCTAGTAGTTTCAATTTTGTCATTTTGTAGAGTCAGCTTAACATTTAGAAAGATTACCTGTATGTTTGAATAGTTCCAGGTAAATAGGACACATGGGAATTCAGGTTGTTGAGAAAGTCAACGAGACATTCCTCTGTGGAAGTCCAGAGCATGAATATGTCGTCAATGAGCAGGGCCAAAAGTATGGCTGTATTTGCTGCTGGGTTAGGAAATTTTGTTCTAACTTGTCCATGAATAGGTTACCATAATGGCTGTCCTCTTGATCTGCAGGAAGTGTTGGTCTTGAAATCTAAAGTAGTTGTTGGTCAGTGTGAATTTGACTAGTTATACCAAGAATGCTGTAAATGGCTTGTTGTTGGGAAGTCTCTGGTTCAGATAGTGTTCATTCTGTACAGGGAAACAACATCTATTGTCATCAGGTAGGCATCTTCTGGCTGGTTTCTAGGTTCCTCACCTGTTTCAGGAAGTGGCCTGTGTCCTTTACGTAAGATGGGAGCTGTCGAACCCAAGGTTGGAGGTGAGTATCTACAACAGCAGTCCTCCTCAACAAGACGGACTACATTACAGAAGCCAAGAAATAGCTAAATGAACCTTCCACTTATCAACTTCTCCAAGAAGACCCTACCTCCAAATTCAGCAAACAGATAAACCAATTCCTAACCACTCAAGGTCCACTTCAAGGCCACTCACCCAAATCCATCAAACTGCTGACTCCAGAAACACTAGCCACACCTATTCTATACCTGCTGCTGAAGATCTACAAACAGCAACGGCCTCCCCCAGGACTCCCTATTGTATCAGTACGTGGAAGCTCTACTGATAGGATCTCAGCGATCGTAGATGCCAACCTCCAACTCTGGGTTCGACAGCTCCCGTCTTACATTACGAACACAGGTCACTTCCTGTAACGTGTGAGGAACCTAGACACCATTCCATAAGATGCCTACCTGGTGACAACAGACGTTGTTTCCATGTACATCAATATTCACACTCATCTGGACCGTCTGTAATTGAACACTACCTGAACCAGAGACCTCCCAACAGCAAGCCATCTACAGCATTCTTGGTAGAACTAGCCACATTCATGCTGACCAACTACTACTTTAGATTTCAAACTGCAGATCAAGGGGATAGCCATTGGCACTCATATGGCCCCCTCTTATGCTAACCCATTCATGGACAAGTTAGAACAAAATTTCCTAACCCAGCAGCAAATACAGCCATACTTCTGGGCCCTGCTCATTGACGACATATTCATGGTCTGAACTTCCACAGAGGAATGTCTCATTGATTTTCTCAACAACCTGAACTCCCATGTGTCCTATTTACCTGGAACTATTCAAACACACAGGCAATCTTTCTAGATGTTAAGCTAACTCTACAAAATAACTAAATTGAAACTACTGTGCACACTAAACCTACCAACCATCTTCAATACCCACATTTTGACAGCTACCACATCCCTTATACTGAAAAAATCACTTCCGTACAGCCAAACAAACAGAGCCAAACACATATGTTAAACCAAAGACAATCTGATTACACAGTGTGACCAAATAGCCAGAGCATTTATTAACAGAGGATACCCCAAACTCCTTGCTGACAGTCAGATTCAGCGAGCCATCTGTAACAAGAGACCACAGATCCGAGACAATAACACTGACATCCCTCTGGTAGTACCGTACCACAAAGGCCTCAACAAAATCAAGACCATCCTCAACTGTGGCCACAAAACACTTTCATCTTCACCACTTACACACAACCTGTTCTCCGAACCCCCAAGTCTGGTTTCCAGACGACCTCCAAACCTCCGCAACAAGCTGGTGCACCCCAAACTACCACCCAGCCCTGTTCTCAGCACAATCACCACACCCAGAGGTGACCATCTCTGTGATAGCCCTCGCTGCAACACTTGTGTAATACATCAGCCCTGAACATAATTTCATAGCAGGCTCACCTATCGCACTTACCGAATTCAAGGCAATTACAGGTGCGGCACGAAAAACCTCATATACCAACTACAGTCGAACCCCGATTCTACGGACACTCACCCAAAATTTGTCCGTACGACCGAGTTGTCCATACGAACCAAAACGACCAAATTTCGGCTTGACAGCAACACCCTACCTCCCCTCTTCGGCTAGGACGTAAGCGAGAATCAATAAAAGGTCTCTGAGGATACGATCACGTTTTCAAGAAACTTATCCGAAAGAAGGTGTCGTTATACATATTATCTTAGAACGCCAAAAAATTCTGAGTTAATTAATACTCAGTTTGTGCGTAAACAATAAATGAGTAAATAAAACAACAAAAAGCAAGAATGCAATGTCACCATTACTTAACATGCAGCTGGCAATATTTGCTGTGTTTACTTATGCCACTGGCAAATAAGACATTTAACATTGTTTCAGGTTGATAAAGAATAATCCTTTTGATTGTATACTGCAATATAAACAAAATAATACCCAAAATGTACAACAATAACTTCTAAACATAAACAATTATTAACAAGGCATGTTTGTTTCTCTTTACAGGACAGAAGTTGTATTCACGTCATTTTTATTTATTAAGTTAACGTTTATACAGTGCGATAATATATTCTGACTTAAATTATACTTCATTTCTTCAGAAAAGTCTACAAAGTCAGTTAAAATAAATGAAAACATGTAGTACAACATCTCTTAACAATACGATACAACATACGTATAAACGTTTCTTGTAAGAAAATAAAAGTATTTTATCTTACTTCGTATGGTAAAACATAGATTAGTGAAATTTTCCAATGCAGTTATGAGCATAATATTGTCCAAAACACGAACAAGTAAAATTAACGGTAAATGACAAAAATATACGGCCTCAGTGTGCATAAATGGCTCGTGATGATATTTGGCCTATTACAAAATTATACGTAACCGATATATTTTGATACGTACACTTTTCACTTCGAAATTGTAGTCAAAATCCAAATTGCAGTCCGTGAAGAAAAGCAAAAATCGAAAACTTACACATAGCAAGTAATATCCTCATAAGATGAATCAAAGACGATACAGAGAACAGATGCCATTGCGCATGGCGAGGGGGAGAAGAGGACGAAAACGACGGAGCAGCCAGCATTGGCTGGCAGTGGCAGAGATGGGCGGGGCATGAGCTATGATGAGTAGCACATGGCGCATCTCACCACACAGACGTCACCAGAGAGAGGGAGAAAGAAATAGAGCGAGCGAGAAAGAAGCGGATGCCGCTCTGAGAAACAGCTGGAGGCAGGTCAGTGACCCATCTCGCGATCTGCGGCTTATGCGCCTGCAACGGTGTTTCTTAGTTAATTTTTGCAGTTTTTTCTGCTTGTTTCATCGTGAAACAAATTATGTGAGGGTTTAGCTCGTACACCTATATTGCTTATGCATATTGTGACTTACAATGACGTTTTACTAGATCTCTGCAACTAATTTTCAATTACTAAAATTTTGATTTTTTCCATTTTATTTTTTCATTGTTCGTGAAAATCTGTACGTATGAGCAAAGTGTATGTACGAACAGAGTGCCATACGAGCAGGGTTTTACTGTACAGTACACACAGTGTGATACTGAATACATTGGTCTCATAACAAACACACTAAGACAGAGGATGAATGGCCACAGGCCAACAAGCAATAGCCAGTTCCAATCTAAACCTTCGGATAAACCAAAACATCAGAGTGGTGAGAGCGTTACCACCTTCAAACAATAGTGCAGAACTGAGGCGCTGGGAACTAGCCCATCAGTATATCACAAAATCAAGACAACCACCAGGCCTCAACATCTGATAACTTTCAAATTTCCCGCCATATCTTAGTTCGTCCCCCAGTCGCTAGGTGTGCTAGTTACCATCACACCGTCCGCCATACTGCAGTGTGCAATCACTCGCCAGAAGATGGCCTGGCCAGTGAAATGTCGCAACCATGCAAAAATGTGTTTTCCTTCTATGTTTTGTGTGTTCTCCAACCAGCAAGTACTGTTTCTGTAAGTACTTGTGCATCTCTATCTACATTTTTAGCATAAAGTATTTTTAAATAACCATTAACTATAACTTCTTGGAATTTACCTCTTTTTTTATTTATTTATTCCTGATTGCTACCACTAATGATGATAGATCACGTGTGTAGCTAAACTAACTTAGATCAATACTTGTAATAAAGTCATTACCTTGTGTTGCAGCAAACTTGGCCAGCGGAGCTGCAAGCACCACAGACGGCACTGCTAGGTTCACATGTGGGTAAACAGCTCCAGTACCATGGTCTTTGATATTGCAGACTATCATAGCCAAGAGTTGACCAGATTGCCGCAACACTGCACCACCGCTCGCTCCTGACTGGACACAACACGTGGTCTGTAGGAAAGATTGTCCAGCTCCTACATGAGACACTATGCCTCGTGTGACCGTGGGCAGTGAACCTGTTTCCGAGAAGATGGGGAAGCCGGCAGCAAGTACTTCTTCACCTGCAAGCCACCGAGCAATGCTCCACAGTTTGTTTTCATTACAGGTATCACTTTCAGACAGTCTTTCCAAAGAACTGTGAAATACTTGGACTGAAACATTTTGTACCTATGTATTTTTAGCAACTGAAGCATACATAAATTAAATACTGTACAGTAGAACATTGTTAATCCGTGATGGCCAGGACCAAGACAATCATGGATTACCGCATTTCATGGCCTAACCATTAATAGTTCGGAAGTCTATGAAGATCAACGCGGATAAAAACAATACAGCTTGTGACGCGGCTGCCATCTCAGCTGCCACTCCTAGAGCTGAATGATGATGGTCACGTTTGCTGTAATGCTGTTGGCGGCTAAGTGCCTGATTAATACTTGCCCGGATGCTCAGCGGTGAAATTACTATGTTGTAGAGTTAAATTAAACTGTAACCTTAACAGTACAGACAATGTCTCCAGGAAATCCTTTAAGTGAAGCAGGAAACTTTCATATATAAAATTGAATACTTCCTGATCTGCACTTCTCTATATTTTCACAGCATGGCTTTTTCTATAACATGACTTGTTGCAAGATACATTTTTTACAATTCTCCGACACCAGGCTACTACTGGCTTTAAAAAAATAAAGATAACCAAAATTTTGGTTACACACTACTGTAAGTTAGTCACAGAATTGCTTATGTACTGGAGTTCAACTCTTTTCTTAAGCACTACTCTACCAAAAGCTCGATATTCATCTCCACATACGAGTAATCGGACTAATAACGAATAATGTAGAGGCGAAGCTTTCACAAGTTAATAGTCACTCTTTCCACTTACTTCAGAGATTACAATACTTCACCGCTAATACTTATATGTATAAAACTGAATACAGTAGGAACTCACTGCATCATTTCCATAGTTTTCCCGTATCTATAGTTTATTTATGTTGGTCCCAAAAATTTTCCTATTAAAACAATGTTTAAGAAGTCCACATCAATCGTTTTCGTAAGTAATGTTTTTCCCGCATCCATAGCTCTAAATATCTTGTTCCACTGCCCAAAATTTAGGCGTATCAATCGTTTTTAAAACTAATTTCAACATACAATGTAACATTTAAAATGAACAGTTCCAGCAAACGATAAAAGACGATCATGACTGCCCACAAACTAAACACACCCAGTCGATACTTACGTTTTCCCGCGATCTGCACTTTTTTCTTCAGGTCCTGTTTTTGTTCCCCACTTAGTGAAATGTTAAATTTTCCTGCAAATCACATCATCAAAATGTAACTTTTCCCACTGTTTACTGTTTTTCACCATCCATAGACAATATAAACACGAGACGTCAGAGTCACAGATAACGAAGGAAGGACATCTAAACTTGTTTGGAAATTGAACAGAGAAGAAACATCACAGCAAAGTTGGTGATCACGTGCAATGTCATAGAAGAATGACAGTGATCGCTTGTAATGCTTAAACTCATGGCACAATAAATTCAAGATGGCGGCAAAAGATCTGCAGCTGCTAGCGCTATCGATTGTTTCGAACGCTATCGATCGCTGAATTCACATCGGAAACATTGATCTCTAGGTGCGTCGTTTGTCTTTTTTTTTTACTGCAATTAACGGTAACTTTAACCTAAAATTTGCGAAACGTGTCTGCAAATGTTTTGTTATAAACAGATGGGGATTAAAATCATTTCCATTTTAGTGCAGCATGTTTAGACGGTAATTTAACGGATGCACTCGTAAACACATAGCATTTAATTTAAAAATAGTTTTTAAAAAATAATCATAGTAATGTTACCAATTTCCTGTTCTTTTTTTTTTTATCTTCCGTTATTTGAGTTACCGAAATAAATTATAATTTGTAAAGAGTTTCTAATGTTTCGTCTTGTCAATCAGATCAGCACATAAAATACAACTTCAGATTTCGAGGTTATGTAAAAAAAATAGAGGCAAGTCCACATGCATAGTTGGTCCGCATGCATAATTTTTTCTTCTGGTCCCTTGAAAAACTATCCATAGAGTTTATACTGTAATATACAATGTGGAAACTAAAACTGTCTCTAATTGCGCCAATGCACCTTTGTTTCCCTGTGCTGCCCCATTTCAATATTGCGCCTTCCCACCTTCTGCTCTGCCTAGTCATATTTTCAAGACTGCTCCCTACTTCGTGGCGAAAGTGCATTGTTGTAGTGATACACCGAGACCGAACTTCACTTTAACACAATTACTGGCAATTTTAAACAGCATTTTACCACACAATAACCACAAAATATTCATTAGTTTCTTTAGTTGGGGAACCTGCTGTGTTGTCGTCAAATTGTCCCACGGTGCACCACCTTTCCAGAGTTTGGTTGCACACGGCACTACCACCCATGAAGCTGCTTGCTGACCGAGCCGCATGCCTGCACGCCTCTACGTGCCTCCTCGCACCTGAACTTTGGCCTGTCAGATCAATCACTTCCCAGAGGAGGTGAGCTCAGAGCCTAACTGAAATTTCCAAAATCTCAGTCAAAGCCAAAATCATGAAAAAGTTACTTAGAAAAGTTATTTAATATTAAAATCTCTTTAAAATGAGTCCAAACATGATAAAAAACAAATAAAATTGACCCATAAAGTTTACTACTTCCAAGCTCTCATTAGCATTTAAATTTTGAATGAAATTATAGTTTTTCTACCAGCATCTCCAATTAATATGTTGGATCTCGCAGTATACATCCTTGACATACCTCACAGTTGATTCAACTTGGAATAATTAAATTGTGTTACAAAAAAATATTCAATCAAATACTCAGATAAGAGAAAATATTAAAGTTACCATATTGTATAAACATGGGCTGCATACCAGTGCACATCACAAGCTACGCACTGATGTAACAAGTGGATAAAAACTAATTTACAGTATTTACAAATGTTACTGAGGACTACATTAATAAAAACTTACAATGTGCACACACATACATTTGTTTGGAGAAGACAGGTATATGTACAAAGAAATAAAATTTTAACGTCTTCACTACTATTCTACTACTGAAGTGAGGCAACACTGTAGGCTCCTCCTGGCTGACTAAATTTTTTTTTTACGTCTGTCATATGGGCAGGCAAGCACAAACACAACTACAGCGCTTCTGTTCCCACACACTTACCCTCTTACTTATTCGCCCTCCTTATCAGCACAATCCTACCGCATGTGTCGTGATGCCACACACTCACATATTTCTTTCAGCCGGTTGCCAGTTTTGCTTAGCGTCACTCTAAACAATGATTCATCGATTCTTGATTTTGTGCACCTTATGGTAAACATAAAATAATGACACTGATATTTGTTTTATGTCTATACACATTAATAAAAGAAAACAAAAGAAGGGTATTTACTCAACTCAATACACTAAATAAATAGTGATTAAACATCACTAGTGCTTGTGCCAGGTGTCGGTGTTTAAGAGTTTCGCTACAGGCAGTTTCACACACATAACACATTTATCACCCCAAACATGTCTGTAATATGCTTCTATTTCAGATACTTCGGTTTCTCTTGAACAAGATCACTTTGCAAAACATACAAGTTCATAGTTTGTTGTGGCATAATAAAGATTTGTTTTTCAAGGTTGTTAAAATGACGTCCTGCGAGTATAGTGCAATGCAGTCAATGGACAGATTTTCATCTGCCAGATCATCAACTGCTTCTTCGTCTCCTCTATATCTTAGGCTACAAATTCGTAAATCCCTGGATTTAAAACGCTTCTGGCATACTCTAGCAAATCATTAACCAATTTTTTTCTTGCGAGACTTTCAATCCCCTTAGTTGTGTTTGTTTTTCAGCAAGCATTTTCATGAAATACAATAGACAGCCAAATCTGAGCACATGAATGGGTGAACAACTGTCCAAAAGAAGAAGAATTTTAAAGGTTCTTTTCCTGCCCTACGCTGTTGCAATGCTGACATGTCTGCCTTACAAAGCTGACAAATCACTCTGTGGTTAACGTAGTCATAACCCCAGCTTTCTTACTTGCCCTGTAATCAACTGGGAATACATTTATTCCATAGAGAGCTCTATACTTATTACTTTTTACTACAACAAACAACTTCTGTTTGTGTGTTCCTGCAGGATTTGAACATGCAAGCACAGTGACACAATCTCGTTACGCTTTCATTCCTGAACATCTAAACATATGTCTTCAGCAGTAACCAGTGTATTCCTAGATAGACACCTCCAATACAGTGCCATTTTGTCTGCGTTGTACATCTGTTTGGGTGTAAATTTTCAATCTAAAATTACTAAAGTAAATTACAAACTTATCAGCTGCTTCATGGTCGGCTGAAAGTTTTTCACCACACACACTGAATTGAGAAATGACATGCCTGTGCTTAAACCTTTGTAGCCAGCCTTGCGAAAAATCACAGTCTGTAGGTGTTCAATGCTGAAAACTCTTGTTTGTTCAATGATCATCTAACCAGTTACACTAATGCCCTCACTCCTTCGTAGACGAAACCACTACACAATAACGGTTTCCAAATCCGATGCTTTGCCCGTTTTCCTTCTTTTTCATATGTTCATGCTGTTCTTTGAACCAGCTTCTGAGAAAAATTTGCAAATGTTTCGCTTGTTTCTACTAGAGATGGGACAGTTACATTTTTCTGTCGATTCTCTATTCCAGCCAAATTTTTCTCGATGCTTCGATTCTCGATAACTTTAATAATACTACGTAGTTATGAAAAATTAAAATTTTAAATGGCACTGCAGTTCATTAAATAAATTAAGCTGAATATAATGATATATAATGACTTTATTTATTTTATTTCGAGTTTGAATTCTGTACTTGCTACTCATAATTGTTCACACACATAACATTTAGTTAATGCATTTACCTTCTAGGTTAGTATCATTTTTATTAGTAGTAGCAGCAAGATAGTAAAAATTAGGACATGTAGATGGTGTAATGCGCCCCACGTTGGGCGAACAAAATATGTGGCGTGTCGCACATTAGGCAGACAAAAGATGTAGTGTATCAAAGCCCCAATGCCACACGTCCATAACTAGCTCAGCGTTACATTAACAATTCAAAGGCGTGGGTTCTTACAACGTAGCACGAGGAATGAAAACAGCAGAACTATCACAAATTTTGGTGTTTATTACATGAGGTTTCAAAGTTCAAAACTTTTATAATTTTTATTTATTTTTTTTACATCACCCTGGAGATTCCGTATTGAACTTGTTGTTCACGGAATATAGGGCTTGTCAATTTGAGATATACAGGTACAGTATACATATACATATTTTACGTATATACATAAATTACCCTTTATTACCTTTTAGTAATTAGGGTATAAATAAACATTTCACATTACACATTATAATTAGGCTAGTATAAAAAACAAAAACGATAAAAGAAAAGAAAAAAATAATCACAAGCTCTGGTATAGTTATACAAGTATTCATTACATGATTGTTCAAGCATACAATACAAGATTATGTAAACTACAATAAAACTTTAATAATCAAAAAAATGTAATGTGACAATGATGATGGGAAAAAAGATGTAGTTTTACTGTTATACATACAGCTGAGATCTGCTTATTACAGTCAAGTCTATTACCTACAGGTCCTTAAAGTATTCTTCCACCTCTTGAATGCTATAGAAACATTGTCCATCAAGCTTATCATGAATCAATTTGTTGAATTTATTTATGTTTTTTTCTTGGGATATGTGTTTTGGCAGATTGTTGTACATCCTTAAACCTGAATAATAGAGACTTTTTTCAAATTGTGAGCTGTTATGTTGGATGGTTCTTAGTTTATGTGCATTTCTCGTATTATGCTGGTGTATGTTTTCATTTTTTGGGTAGCATTCTATGTTGAGTTTAATAAGTTTAAGAGCCTGGATTGCATATTCTATATATATTGTTTTTATATGGAGGGATAAAAAGAAGGGATTACAGGATGTTTTTTTGCTCACACCGGCAATTATACGCATCACTTTTTTTTGCATTATGAAAATGTTTTACTTCTACTGGCATTCCCCCAGAACTCAAGACCATATTTAATGGTAGAATGAAAAAATGAATGCAAAGTATACCATCCTTAAGGTTTTAATGTCCAGAACTAATTTAAGAGCCCTTAGCATATAATAGATAGATTACAGTTTTTTTTCGAGGATTTTTATGTGTTCTGTCCATGAGAGTCTTTCATCTATGTTTAAACCTAGAAATTTTTATTATAATAGCTTCCTCAACAGTGTTATTATTGTAGTTGTACAGAATTTTACTACAGTCATTACCATTATGATATTTTTTAAAGTGTAGAAATTTAGTTTTTTCAACATTTAAAATTATGTTATTTGTTTGGAACCATGTCTCCAAGGTTTTTAGTGCAGTATTTGGTATATGTCTGAGTGTATCAGTATTTTTTTCTCTAACAATCAGGCTAGTGTCATCAGCAAATAATTTTATTGTTCCATTTTTAACATTTTCAGGCATATATATAACTTATACAACACTTCAAATTTCGACTGCCGGGAGGCACCCTTTGAGCTAACCAAAGAAATGTTTATACTGTATTTCAACAAAATCTATGACCAGTGATCACTAAGAATTTAACAGTTTTTAAAAAACTCCAGCTTCACAAATTACTTTTAAAACTGACGCATTGCCACTACGTCCTTATAGATAGATATCCATGCTAAAGCTCGCCTCCCTTCTAAGTTACCTTGCAATTGTTATTTGTAGGTTAGGCCTATCGTACCCACGTGTTGCCGATTTTTAGTAATGAACATCTTATTACGCTGTTTGCACATATTGTAGAGTCAATTATAATTTTTAAATGTAAGCTGGGCCAGCTCACCCTCATTTTGTTTTCCTTGGACCTGGTGATAATATACAGGGTGTGTTCCTCACGAAAAACTATGACGAAAACATATTTTGCACTTTTCATCTAAACACAATGTTAAGGGAGTAATGGGTCTCTGAACATTGAATTTTAAAACAATATTTTCCCAAAATATTGGAAACTAATTGACATAAAACTACAATATTTTCAGCACTGCTTAATGCTATTGGGATCTGCAAACCAACAGCGAATGTTGGTTGAAACCTTCCGCCCTTCTGAAAATAGCAGGGGTGGCTACCCTTTAATTGCGTATAACTTTTTTACCGTACGGATTTTCGAACATCTGAAGATGGTTTATTGAGTAACGTTACCTGTCTAACAAAAAAGATACTCTTGTTGCAATAGTCTAGGACTCAATAGTTTTCTTTCAAATCACAAATGAAGCTACAGCGATAGAGTTCCCGTAACAATATTATCGTCAGTTAGAAACATGTAGGTAACGTTGAATGTGCACCATCAACAATTCAAGGAACACAACAAAATAAACACATGAACGCACTATTGCCTATGCTGTATGCTGTGTATCTTAGGTGCAAAACACAGGACTTAAATGACGGTATGCAAAAAAAAAAGGTGGGTTTGGATGGAAACCTTTAAAATGCAAATATCCAAATGTTGTGTTTTATTCCACAAAATGAATTTTACAGTACAAGTTTACCAGAAAGCCATCTTGTTTTTTTGTACATTACACTTTACTCGAGAAAGAAAAATTAATGTGTTTTTTTTTGTTTCAAAATGTTCTAATTTTGTAGACACCAACAAGTATAATTTACTAGTAAAGAGTATTAATTGTAATATGAAAACTTCAGGCATTAATTTTTCTTTACCATGTATGGCACAGTTTCTGATCCGCAAAGAAATACACAACAAAGTTATGCACTTTTTTGTTTTCAAATTTTGAAGCATGTGAAATGGTTCGTGGTCAACCAGGTATTTTGGATGTGTTCGCAGATTCATGATGAGATGTGTTCATGTATCTGCAGATTCGCAGGGTGATCATTTTGAACATTTCATGTAATGTTTGCCTACATCACTTAGCAGCATTGTATCAAGCACTGATGACTGTGCCTTGTGTTACAGAAATGCCAAGGAATAAACATGTAACCTTACTGATGTAATACCTTACATTTGGTGCTAACCTTTTCGAGCTACCCCCATGAGGGCAGGACAAGTAAAAAAGAAGTCTTGTATGGTAATTTTTATGTGCTTCTTATCGATTGCCACATACATCAATGCTTATGGACTACCAGTACATTTAGCAACATAGGTTTTGCAACCGTTAATTTTCCAAAATTAGACATTATTTAGCGTTTCACATCACACAGTCTGTACGCCTGTGTCAATTACACAAACCATATGAAAATTACTACGTATTATACAAAAATACAACATCTCATTCGTACATCAGAAAACAAAGAAGTGCATAATTTTGTTAGGTTATTCTTTGCGGATCGGGAATTGTGCCAAACATGACAAACAAAAATTAATGTCTGAAGTTTTAACACTACAATTAATTCCCTTTACTAGTAAATGGTACTTGCTGGTATCAACAAAATCAGAACTTTTTGAACAAAAACACATTAACTTTCCTTTCTCGAATAAGGTGTCATGTACAAAAAAACAAGATGGCTTTCTGGTAAACTTGTACTGTAAAATTCATTTTGTGGAATAAAACACAACATTTGGATATTTGCATTTTAAAGGTTTCAGTGAAGTTTCTACCTATCCCTTTTCGTGTGATGGGTTTCCATCCAAATCCACCTTTTTTTTTTTTTTGCATATCGTCATTTAAGAATGCTTATTTTAAGTCCAGTGTTTTGCACCTAAGATACACAGCATACAGTATAGGCAATAACTCGTTTATGTGTTTATTTTGTTGTGTTCCTTGAATTGTTGATGGTGCACATTCAACGTTACCTACATGTTTCTAACGCACGATACCATTGTTTCAGGAACTCTATCACTGTAGCTTCATTTGTGATTTGAAAGAAAACTATGAGTCCTAGACTATTGCAACAAGAGGACCTTTATTGTTAGACAGGTAACGTTACTCAATAAACCATCTTCAGATGTTCGAAAATCCGTACGGTAAAAAAGTTATACGCAATTAAAGGGTAGCCACCCCTGCTATTTTCTGAAGGGCGGAAGGTTTCAACCAACATTCGCTGTTGGTTTGCAGATACCAATAGCATTAAGCAGTGCTGAAAATATTGTAGATTTATGTCAATTAGTTTCCGATATTTTGGGAAAATACTGTTTTAAAATTCGATGTTCAGAGACCCATTACTCCTTTAATATTGCGTTTAGGTGAAATGTGCAAAATATATTTTCGTCATAGTTTTTCGTGAGGAACACGTAAGCGGAGTTTGTCCCCCTATTTAAGAAACAGCCTGTATAATGATGATATTATTTGTTTCTGTGAAGATGACCAATAGACCTTGAATTGTGCGCCTGCGAGCCCCGTCAATGGACTCGTTATCCCCCCTTCTCTATTGACGTCATACGTTCGTTAATATTCGGGCAGCCTCGGCCGTCTTCGTGCCTTTCCTTCTCCTTTCCCCCTTCCTCTCGGCCGGCTATGCCGCGCCGTGGCTGCCTGCCTTGTGGCACTCTGCCTCCGCTCGCCGTCCAGCAATGTACTGCAGATCAACTCGTGGCCGACGCGGCACCCGTGTTTACTTGTCATTATTCTGGTAAGCCTTTGTTTGATTATTTATTTCACTTCAGCTTTCGCGTTTTGTTTCTTCTATTAAGTTTTCTATCTCATTTCAATATGTGATGCCGTTTCAGCCGCAATGTGATCGACGCCCCATTTAACCTTTTAGTGTGGTATGTATTTTTGCTTTGTTAAACTAATTTTGTTCAATGCTATGCAATTTGGATTGCCTTTGCTGTATTAATGACACATTATAATTTATTGTTAATAAACACCCTTTAATTGAATTTTCATGAGTTTACTTTAGTAATTGCTAGCGAATATCTTACCAAGTCCCAGAGTGAGCAGTTATGTTACCTTGTGGGTTGTTTGGTATGGGCGATAGAGAGTGTGTGCCTTGGCATGACACTATTTGCTCACCCAAGATTCACAGCAGTTTTTCTTCTACAATTGTGTCTGTGTGAGATTCTGGTACAACTGTGATAATTTTTGTATACAAAGGACTCACCTTTTAGAAATGTGCCACGTATTACTTATTTATTTATTTACTGTTGCGCTAATGATGCATCATGGCAGCCGTTAGCAACAGCGCAAGTGGGTGCGTTCCCAAAGTTACACGTGCGCTAGGGTGTTCGACTCGCTATGTTGTTCCCAGACACTCGGGAGGTAGAGCAGGTTTGAGGGAGGACTTAGGTGGCAGGTTACCGCCACAACCCCGAATAGGTCGTTAGTTAAAGTTAAGAGGGTAGGAGGACTTAGGTGGCATGCTACCGCCACAATCTGTAAGGTAAGGGGAGAGTGCCTAGAGAACTTGGTAGGAGCCGAGCCTAAGGAACCAGTGATCTCTAGCTGGCGAGAGGCACCTTTTATACCCGTCTGAGGAAGTGGGAGTCCTGTTAGGTGGGTGGTTTCAAAATGGCAGCTCGGCCGCTGGAGCTGTCTGCTCTGCAGGGTTACTAACACAATAGATCACAATATCACTCACCTCGCAAACAAAACACAATCACTAATATTATTTTATTACGTGTTGCCGTTAAACTTATACAAAACAATTATAATACATTTTTAGGCCAATTAAATAACAGTATTCACAACAAGTAATTTCTCAGTGCATATTCTTTCATAATTCACACAGTCCGTGCACGTGGTTTTGGCATCATGGCCACGATGGTAAATAAATAAATACTACATGACACAATTTTAGAAGATATGTGAGTCCTTCTTACAATTAATTATCACAGTAAAAGTTATACTTGACTCTACAATATGTGCAAAGAGCATAATAATATGTTCATAACTCAAAATCGGCAACACGTGGTTACGTCAGGACTAACCTATAAACAACAAACACAAAGTAACCTAGAAGAGAGGCGAGCTTTAGCATCGATATTTATAAGGACGAAGTGGCGATGCGTCAATCTCCCCAGGACAGAAAAGCGAGGCTCCCGAAAAAAATCTATCGCTAATCCTTAATTAGGAAGAGAAAGACACAAGGCACCAGGTATGCCTCTGGCATTAATGCTTTATTGCCAGGCTATCTGTACAAAAGGGAGTACAAGGTAAGTGAATTTAACAATCTTTTCTCAAGATGCAATAACTAACTGGTTACGAAGTTCATCTCTCTCTTGAGAGTTAAGGGTTCTTTCTGGTTGTTAGACTCACCCTGGAGTTGCTTAAAGGCCACTGGTATTGGTGCGGTTTTGTGGAGCGCAAGGGGGACTCCTTGTAGCGCCACTGTAACTGCGTGGGGTCCCCTCGGAGAGTCCACCAAAGAGGGGCAGGGTCTCTGGGCTCTGGCGGGTAGCTCTAGGTGACTGCGTCTGGCGTAGGTGGGGTGCATGCCCCTGGATCGGCTGAAGTGGTGCAGGCAGCGCTCTGGTTGTGTTGCTGGAGGCTATAACGGCCTTTGTTCACCTGCTTGCTGGGCGGGGGTCCACTGGTCCTGGTCAGGTGGCCCTCGTATGGTGATGGTACGTTTGCTGTAGAACCGCGTTGGACAATTGCCTCTCGCGAGTTGGAGGTAGTTAGGCAGGAGGGAGTCTTGGTGAGACTAGAGCTGGACGGCCCGTGCTGCCTGGCTTCTATGGGTGTGTGCCCATCCTTTTGGTTGGCGGGGAGTTTAGGCTGCAGTCTGAAGCCTGGTTCATTGGATGGGGTGGTGAGTGCTCCTCAGGCCGTTGGAGGTCCTTCTGGTTGGTCTCTGTGTTGGTAGCATGGGAGGTTCTAGGTAGTTTCCGCCTGGAAGCTGTGCGACTTTCTTGCTCCATTAAGGTGTGATCCCTCCAAGGATCGGCTGGCTGATACGGACACGACCGTGTCTGTTGCTGGAGCGGCATTGTCTCCTGGGGTAGTGGGTCGGTAGCAGCTTTGAGGTCTGATCTATAGACCTTCTTGAGCGTGCCGACCATGTTCTGGATCCAATAGACTTGGCCTCTCCGTTGTACTATCTGGTAAGGGCCTTCCCACCTGTGTGCTAGCCCGGCGTGGAAAGTGTTGGCATCGATTGGAGATAGGGTGGGTCCGCAGCCAGACAGTCTTGTCATTCTTGCAGCGTGTGACGGCCTGCTTGCTCTTCTGGGGCTGAATATTTCTTCTTGATGTAGGCAGTGTGGTTGTTATTAGCCTGGTGGATGCGTGAGGCTGCTACTTGTTTAACCTCCTGAATAGCTGGAACCTGGGTGGTGGGTATCTTCCACTTCCATTCCCCGTGTCGGTAGAGGTTGGCTCCTAACAGCAGCTCACTCAGGGAAGCCTTACCCTTAACTGTTTCACCAGAGTTTTCTCGGCTAAAACCTGTGCGCGAATCAATACTCAACTAAGTATACTCGGGTAGCAAACCTCATTTTCGTACTCCTTGTTGTTTCGCCCGACTTTAGTCTTATATTGCATGCTTACTGTTGTAAATTTTATATGGCATTGTAGTCTGCATGGAAAAAAAAATTTCAGGTTTCAAGATATTGATTATGTTTCTGTATAAGGGCCTAGTGTTTAGCTGTAACTAATATGTTGCTATTTACTCTAATAGTATTGCGGGGAAAATATATTTTAGATAATACGTCTTGTATCATGTTTATTTTGAACGAATCACATAACACTAATACACAGAAAGTATTTTTTTGTACTTTTTGCAACCTTTTATTTACCCCCCTCCCAATTCTTTTACTTCGTCTTTATATATACTAGCATTTAGTTGCTGTTTAGACGTGTTACACGTCGTATATCGCACGGATGCGGTATATCATACGAGAAATAAAATGGATTCTGATAGCAATGTCTTTGATAGTGGGTCAGAAAGTGGTGATGAAATTCCATCTCACAGCTGCAGCTCAAGTTCCGAAGACGACGGAGATCAAGTGATTGCATCGGCACGGCAATGGTGTAGTGCAAGTGTTATCTCACCTCCACCAGCACCTCCACGATATGACTTTACTGGCACAAGTGGCGTACATTTTGACACAGATAATGAGCACAGTATTTTAGATTTTTTCTATATGTTTTTGATATGGTTCTTATGCAGCTTATCACTGACGTGACTAACCGGTATGCACAACAATGCAACTGCAAAAATTGGAAAAACACAAGCGTAAATGAACTCTATATTTTCTTTGCTGTTATGTTTTTGCAGAGCATTGTATGGAAGTCTAGTTTTGAACTATACTGGTCTTCAAATGCCCCTTCTGATAACACCAATATTCCCCAAAATCGTGACCTACAAACGTTTTGGTTTATTGAAACGATTTTTACATTTTTTTGACAATGAAAGTTTTGACGACACACATCCATATCCGAAGCTGCGTAAAATCTGGCTTGTTATTTTGGACCTAAACGAAAAATTCAAAAAATTGTACACACTTGAGAGGGACATTGTTATTGACGAGTCTCTTTTGCTGTATAAAGGTAGGTCACAGTGGAAGCAGTACATTCCCTCAAAAAGGTCATGTTTTGGAATGCATACGTGACTAGGTGGGTCCCCTCTTGTGGGCAGTCCTTGGCACCGCAAGGCTGGGAGGGCGTCTCGCTAGGTTCTGCGTCTGAGTCCATGTTGTAGCTTGGATGTCTTGGGCGCTACGAAGTTTAAAGCTGACTCCGGACGTTCTTGAATTGGTGCCTTCTCAGGGGTGAGTGTGCAAGGTTTGGCCCTCTTTACTCTTGTCGATCTTCGTGCCCCACGTTGGATGCCACAGAAAATCTTCTTGCCCCGCTTTCTCTAAGCTGGGTATAAGAGTGAGGGTGGTCCACAGGTAAGGCAAGGTTAGGCCTGGCTGGCTTTGAGAGCGAGGATACTCCTCCTGTGAACTGTGAAGGGCTAGTGCTCCCAGGGAGAGTGACGTCCTTGGTAGGGCCAACGCTAGATGCACCCCATGTCAGCAGAGGAAGGGGTTTCAGATTTTCTTTTACTCAAGGGAAAGGTCGGTGACCACTCATCTTTTAAAAGAGTTGTTTGAGCAGCTTCCTTTTTCGTTCTGAAATTGGAGCAGCCCGCTTGGGCATCTGGCTGTCTTCGGCGATGATTTCCTGGATGCGCCAATGCAGGAGCACTGGTTGTGGTGAAGTTTTTATGGGGCTAAGTAACGGCAAACGGTTACGTTGAACCTCTTTTAATATTTTACTTAAGCGCACTTGCTTGCGGGCTCGGGCTTGAGGGGCCGCTAGTTGCCGATACAGTGCACTAAGTTCAGGCAGTGTAGGCTCGGGGCCTGGTAACCTTGTAAGTTCCGGGATTAGCCCGGTTGGGTAAGATACTGGTTCGGCGACAAGAAGGCATCTTGCATTAGAAGCTTGCTACCGAAGGCTTTTAAAACTACTGACTTCTTCCGGGGTGATATGGATCAATAGCTCAGACATTTAAGTTAAAGAGAATGAGGAGTGAATAACATAGGTTTCACTGGTATATTAAATGTTTACATTTTACAAGAGTTCACAATAGTACTGTACAGTTCTTTACTGGTCACAAAATTCCTGTGACCACTGAGTTTACTATTACAGATTTATACGCCACTTATTCACAAAATTACAGCTCTGATTAACATAACACTGGTACTATGCCACGTGGTTTCATTCTACACGGAAGCCTCTGACTAACTTCCGCTTTCTGGTAGCAACAACAACACAAGTGAGTGCGTTCCCAAAGTTACACGCACGTTAGGGTGTTCGACTCGCTATGTCATTCCTAGACACTCAGGATGTAGAGCAGGTTTGGGTAGGAGGGCTTAGGTGGCAGTTTACCGCCACAATTTTATCACAGCAAAAGTTATAATTGACTCTACAATATGTGCAAACAGCATAATACATAATATGTTCATAACTCAAAATCAGCAACACATGGTTACGTTAGGCCTAACCTATAAACAATAAACACAAGGTAACCTAGAAGGGAGGCGAGCTTTGACATGGATATTTATAAGGACGCAGTGGCGATGCGTTAAGCAAGAGTCTGTTATTTTATTGGTTGCAACCAAATATGGCTGCAAATTCTCAACTATTATCTTTATAGGCCGGTTTTGCGCTGAAATATAGCTACTTTTCCTGGAAAGTGTAAATTTAGCTTGTTGTCTCTATCCTTCTCACACTCCAAGCTTTAAATTCAACTGCAAACAATTTAAGCAAAAAATACATATTGAAAATTTACTAAAAATAAATAGAATCATTTACATTTTAAATAAATATTAACATTACTAAACAAACTGTTATTCTTACTGTTAAATGAGTGATTTCAAATTACCAAATTATATGTTACTTATTTTCAATAGAATTACCTCAGAGTTACTGAAATTGATTACTTTAAATATGAACAATTTCCACTGATGTGCCGGTTTTTAACAAATAAAATTACAAATAGTTCTTAACAAAACTCAGATACCATTGTTTGAATGATAATGAGGCCTACATTACAAGTGACCACTAAATGTGAAACAAACATACCGAAAATTAAAACATGTAAAAACAAATCTGGGGTCTGGGCCTGGGCCACGCTACAATGGGTACTAAACAGAATGGTTTACAATATAGCTAAATAGCAAAATCCCTGCTTGGATGGATGGATGCACACACGCACGCATGCATCATGTATCACCTGCCTGCACAATTTTCTCAGAAAAACAACTAGGATGTGTATCATACCAAGGATGTCCACACAAATCTATAAAAAAATTCCCTGACTTTCCCTGAATGATATTTTTATAACTAACAAAATTTTTCAATGTTTCAACTACATTATCGATAAAAATGTATTGAAGTTAACAAACATTGTGCAGACTTCCACATGATTATAATCATCATACGTAAATTAAAACTATAATTACATCACAAAAAATGAAAATTCAAACAGAGCTTTGAATACACCATTATGCACATAAGGTAAACGTGTATGACTATGTGCTAAACCATGATATGGACAAAAATGCTTTCACAGTCTCGGTGATGGCACACTGGAGCATGACAGTTCCCCTCAAATTACTATCACTGGGGAATTTCTATGACTTTTCCAGGATTTTAACCAAATTTCCTGACCAGTTTCAACTTCTCTGACTTTCCAATATGTGGATACCCTGATGTGTAATTCCAAGTTTTTGATAAATAAGGCCAAGAAAAGTAAGGTTTATCACATATTGCAGTCTGTTGGAAGAATTTACTACAATGGAAATATAACTATGACCTTTAGTATCAGGCTGTAGTTCATCATCAGTAAATACCCAACAATGTCATTACAATCAACCAAGCCAGCCAGGACATGACAAACTTCAGCGTGCTTTACTGCGCCACACCATGCTGAGTTGCGCCTAACTAGCATGCATCTAGATCCTTTTACTTCAGCCTTACTTGCATGGTCTGATATGAGCATCTAGTCACTCACAGTGCGGCATGTGATAGCACGGAGAACCAAGAACCATCATAGTGTTCAATGTTCCGTCAGAATGAACCACAGTACAACAGGCTCTAGAAGTATGAAAACTGCCGATGGAGTGCAGCATACAGTAGAATCCTGTAGTTACGACCCCTCACGGTTTCCGGGAAAAGAGTTGTAAAAATGGGCGGGTCGTATTACAGGAATAAGGACATTCTGAACTGATTTTGACCCACCCAATATTCTATACATAAAATTTGCAGTTTTTCGCATAAAGCTTGTACATTCAGTCATTTCTGGTGTAAAAAAAATACAGTTTTTAAATTAAATACAGTATCAATTATTTCAATTATCAGATACCTCCGTAAAAAATTTTACTCTAAATAGTAATCATCAGTCCGTCCTCATCACAAAAAAAAATAGCATAAATAAGGAGCGACATGCCCATTTTCATTAGTGTGGGAAAAATCATTTTTATTATTCATAAGTTAACATCTTATTTGAGATTTTACTATACAGATTCGTATGTCATAGACATTGTTGAAAACCCTGTGTGCCGAGACGTGTTAGGCAGTGCGACTGCGTCAAGCGTTCAGTATGGGGAGGGGAGAGCAACTGGCTGGCCTTTGATTGTCTTGCTCTCACCTGGCTGTGCATGCGTGATCCATCCTGCTCACCTGGGCGAAGTGTACAGACAAAAAAGTTTGTATTATTTACTTGAAAGTATATTGAAACAATTTAAAGCCTTTCAGTGCTGCTGTTGAGTCAATTTTCTTTGATTATTGTGCATGAACTGCTGCAACATGTCATCATTACAAGATTTTAAGTAATACAGATAAACATATATGAAAGAACAATTACTTTAAAAATTTCCTTATTTTTCAATAATCAGTATGCATATTAGAAACTAGAATCTTGAGCCCCTCAAAAAGGCTAAAATGTGACTTTTCAAGGGTACTGTCATGTATAAAATAACACTAAATTACTCCACTTTAAGTCTTTCGCCCAAATGCCGCATACGGCAACAAAGCTAGTTGCATTTGTGTCATAGGCCGTTTTTATGCTGCAGCACATCCACGTGCCTCACGTACTGAGTGATCAATACAGCGTACGTTGTCAAGGTCAAGTATTGTCCGGGGCTGAGGAGACGAGAATGCGCCTGGGAGTGACAAGAAGCTGAGGGCTGTGTGGCCTTAACCACCACCCTGCCATTCTGCCTTACCTTCTCCTCAGTTCCCTACAGGAGGTAGGTATTGTCTGAGCTCAATTCTAATGCACACAACCTGATGTGAAGAAAACTAGAGGGAAAAAAACTTAGAAAATGCCGGATTGTTTTCTTTTGCTTCTTTTACAGCCTGAGTGCCATGCTGTTTTATTTTGTGATATGAGGGGGGGAGGAGGGAAAGAAACTTGTCGATTCTTCAACCGTCTCCCCCCTCCTCCATATATGTAATTAATTTTTAAACATATGCCTGATTAAATTAAGCAAAAGATTAAACCATCAACAAAGCAATATATTTTCACAGTGTATGTATTTTTGCATGCCTAACCACCATTAGTTTAAATTTCGCATTGTAACTACTACTCTTACATTTTCTTCGTTGCGATGCCTAAGAACCTATTTTCCTAACGTGGTCACTCATTATTTAACACGTGCATTAGCTTGTCAGCAGGCCTAATCTTAAATCACAAACTAAAAAAAAGTCTAACATAAACAGACATGGGGCATGCTCCCACATATGGAGCCTAGTTGGTCATCACCATGGAAAAAAAAATGTGCATAGTTATGGAAAATATTTTACATTCATGTGTGCTTGTGCACACAACGGAACAAACCATGCGTGCATGAGCGTAAGAAATGGAACATGCTATAGATTACAAGACTTTAGTTTACCACCGTCCACTATTTTGCTAAGCACTACCAAAAAATGTGCAGAAGGCCACCTGCCATTAATTTTGATGCACTGACTTTTATGCATATTAGTGCTATGAACCAATATTTTAGCAGCTGTTTTGTAAATTATTTTCGCAGTTACACTTAACAATCAGCGAAAGTCAAATACCAGTAACATGGTGTACCAGAAGAAATGATGATTGAAAATTAAGTTAACCTCACTTTTGGTTTTAATTATTAAAGAATATGTATTTCCCTAAGTACTACAGACTATTTTTACATGCATAAATATTAATACATAAATATTAACCTCAAAATTTTTTTGTTATGCGAAAATAAGAACACCCCAAATTTGTGGAAGTGATTTTTGTAACAAAATATTGTCATACATTCAGATAAATATGGTATCATTGTGAAACTGAATGAAACAGAGAGATACCAACCAACAACTGGGGCTTCTCGAGCTAGTTCAACTTGCTTGAGCCCTGCCACGGGCCCAACCGAGAGGATAGCCACATCAAAGGCAACACCGTCCCTGGTGCGATACAGTAGCTGTGCCGGTAGTTTGCGGGCCTTCCATTGTACAGTCACAGAACACTTGTCAACCTACAGCAAATATATACTAGTATGTGTGACCACTAATTACATGGTTACCTATTTAAAAAATAATTTAAATTCTAGTTTTTGGGTTTAAAAACATTTTTTCAGACACCAAGAACTGACCACTGCACATGCAAAAGAGTAAATTTTATCTCAAATCAACAAATTCAACAAAATTTACTCTGTTCATAAGTTTTAAAACAAACAAGATTACACAAATAACACAGGTCACTAACAACCTCAGAAGGATTTATAAGCCATGTTTTCGGAGGGCACTGACCATATCTATAGTATGATACATAAATGATCAATGTGAACTCTAAAAGCTATACACTTGCATATCTGAGGTAGTTATGGGCAAACAGTAAATTAACACTCACCCCACCAGTGTTGTACAGTCATGCTACTACAGTATAATTACCGTGCTGTAAACACAATCATATAGTACAAAACAATACTTTAAACTGTACGTCGTACTGTCAATGTCATTATCACACTTTGTTCTATAGTTTTCAGCTGAATTCTTTTAAGTATGTCCACTGAGTTATGGTGTAATTACAACAATACCACATGGGGCAACAAAAATCACGTATCCCAGTTACTAGTGTAGCCAAGAGCCCTAGTGACTCAGTTCTGCAAGGGGCTGATTCGCAAAGAGCCCAGCAAGTACGTATAACAGTTGCTTTGTGCATGGTACAGTTCACATATCTCAACTCTTCAAACTAATTTCTAGCACGTCTCAGCAGCTTGCATGGGTATTACATGATAGTGATGCAGCATGCCGTCACTAGCTCACTTGATCTACCAACTTGCAATAATAGCAAACTGCCTCCAACCATCTATCAAAGGTTAGACTAGTTGGTGCGCAACAGTTAATGGTAACACAAGCAGCAAACCTTGTAAGTGACTGCACATGAAGAGAAGTGTCTGCATTCACTAATACAAATCAAACAATATTAAACAGCACTTAACAAAAGAACCTATGGTAATCTACTACTGACAAATGATAAGTGGTGTATCACTGCAAGATACACACACTATGTTATCTGAAAATAAAATAGAAGTTCACATATTACTATTTAATGCTGTGAGTCATACATATACGTTCTGCAAATATTTGCTACTTCTCCACTCCATATGCAGGGTAGCAGAATATTGGATGATAATACACTAGACTTCCAATTTTTTGAATACTCATGGTTCCTCTCGGCACATTCGTAAAATCACTACCTCCATAAAATCGATACCGGACTAACTGGCCCCCAACCCATCATCAAATTTTAAAATTGCTTTTTTTCTGCAAAAGGCTTCCAGTCAGGCCCTGATTTTCATAGCATTTTACAGGAAATTAAGAAATTTAATAATAGAAACATAAATTGATGTCAATAGCCAGACATCTTTGAATCAAAAGCATACTTCTGAACAGAAAATATGACCGACCCTTGTTCCAAAAATGGGAAAACTGAGCTCCCGAGTATTTTCTCACGAGTGAATAGCCTGACTTCCACAGCGTTTAACGGAAAAAAAAGGTGAGTGATAGTTGAAATATATTTTTACATCAATAGACAGATGTCTTCTGATTAAAAACATTTTTTTTAATTGGAAATTTTAACTACAATTTTTCCAAGGGGAGTGCAAAGTCTGTTTTCAATATTTTATGCAGAAAACCAGAATTTACTAGGGTAATTTTTTTTTAACCTCCGATCGGCTGTAATAAAAAAAGGGAATGAATTAGGAAATTATTTTCATGTCAAAAGAAATGTACATTTTTACACTATTTTTCCACATAATCACTGTGCAGATTGAGGCATTAGACGTACCGTTAGGGTAACTCTGCAAGCTAGGCTATACTATCAAAAAGAAAATAATATCCAGTTCCAATTAAATAAATAATTTCTCGTTAGATGCTGTTTAGGTGCCAACTGACTTGACCTAGAATTTAAAAATAAAAAATAAAAAAATAAATAATATGTTTATGTAATAGTGATTTGCTAAGAATGATAAACAAGGCACTGGAGTATTATGTAAAACCTCACGTAATAAATAAGAGAAAAACTGTCTCAAGTTACTTAATGTATTTTCAAACATGGTATAATAGGTACTTACAGTGTCAAAGAAAGGTTTCAAGCCTTAGCTATTACTCGAGTATCCTGTACCAGGTAAGCGTTCAAAAATACAAATCATTAAAAATGGGTTTAGCTAAAGAAAAAAACTGAAACCATTTGTCTTTGGGAACCTACATTGAGAAAACTATTTGATAAATAACCTTAATCACATAAGAAAAATGTTTTGGTTTGTTTATTTTCAAAGGCTAACACCATTTTACAAGTAAAAAAAACATTTTAAATTAAATAAATGAAAACTAAAGAGTAAGGAAACAAAGAAAATACGTAATCTAACCTATGGGACAGTAACTGCCTTAAAAAAAAAACTTAGCTGTAACTACATGACAACCGAAGTTCTCTGAGGTGTTCCACCAGTGCTGGGATAAGCTCCGTCACCTACCACTGCTCGATCAAGACTCTCTCAAAAACACATCACAGGTGTGCTATTAAAGTTGAAAACATTTAGAAAAACAGTTCGTCGGAAATCATCAACATCTGCTGCGTAAAGTAGTTAGTGACGGGCTCCTAGGAATGACAAAATGCAAACAACTGAGCTACGAAAACATAAAACATGTTGACCAACTGAGCCACAATACTTGCGCAGTATGCTTACCAACTTCATGGTTCACCTACCTAGCCACGAGAAACGAAAACAGAGAAATTATAGGCAAGAGGGGGTGGGGTAGAGAGGTGGAAGAGAACAAAGAGGCAGCCTTGTCTACTGGACAGAGGCAAGAACCGAAAGTTGATGGCAGCATTACGCCACCCGGCTACCGCTGCACAAAAAAATAAAGATACCAGTTGCGCACCCTGATTACATCAAAATATTAAACACTTTGCACGAATAGAGAATTAAAAAACAACTTACTATGCAAGTGAGCTAATGCTTCCAAGAGATACAGGTACTAAATAACGTCACCAACTTCTATCCACAACTGTTCTGGCATGATGTACACGACCAAAATAATGTTTGTGCCTCTTGGTGTTCGGCGTAATCTACTGTGACAGGCCACGAGAAACAAAAACATCCAAGCCTTACTGCAGAGTTAAATTTAGCATCCCGGTCATAAAGGTCCAAACCAATTAAACATGTTCCAATACTACTAAAGAAAAAAGCTGAATTGAATGTTTTAAAAGTACAAATCCTTACAACAAAAAAGTTAAAACTGACATAAAAAAGGTACGTCACACTTGTATTAATAAAATTATAATTTTCTACTAGGTATATATTACCAGTCAGCACAATGACCATGTAAATTATTCACCAAAAACTAAGGAAAAAGCATATGTATTTATTAATTTTACTGTTTTATATAACTTTGATATTAATTAAAAGTAATATCAAAACAATCCCTCAATGTTTGGTATTAATTAATTAAAAAACTTATGAATTATTGTATGTGAATGTAGGTAGAATTAGCGTACAGGGCTGACAGATAGCGAAACTGTATGACCATTCACAAGGTGAAGAATAGATAGCAGCATCATAGCACACGACTGTGTTCAACCAGCCAAAAATGCCACTTTGTGACATTCGTACCTAAAATTGCCAAAAATTACATGTGTAAATGGTTGCAAGGAATCACTTTCACAGCCAGTTGTTGCGTGGAAGTAATTAGGAGTTCCGTGACTACGCAGTAATGAAATGTCAAATTTTATTTCTAAAGTTTGACATACCCATGTTGGGGACAAATGTTTCTACATATGGCAAATAGGTAGCAAGATCATTGTGTTCTCCTATGAAGTGAAAGGCACATCTTACGAAATGCACTAACACACTGTTCAAGCTAATTATGTGTCAAGTTAATTGATTGTTAAGTATGTACGGTGGTAAACCATTAAAGAAAAAATTATTTCATGCTATTATTGCAGGGGTTCATGTAAGAACGTAAAGTGTCCGTGCAAGGGGAGAGAGATATAAGACTTGGTAAAATAGCCTATAAAAGGCAGTACAGCAAAATTTCATACTTAATAAAGTACTTCTCATTATAAATAGAGGTCGGAAAATTTTGCGGATTCAATGACCTGCATGTTAGAATGCACTATCCTATGCATACTCAAGTCCCGACCATTTCTTTACTAGCAGCTACTCTGTGGAACAACCGACAATAAACGAATAGACGGGCCTTGAGTATGCACAGGACAATGGTATCTCACCTAAAAGTAAACATGTTGTTATCAGTATCAATACAAATGAAATAGTGAGCTATGTGCCACAGCTGTTTGAATATAACATGAGTGAGTGAGATATTTTGGTCAGCGCTCAACATCAAGGTCTATAGCGCTAGTGAGGGGTGACATGAGGTGAGTATGAAGCAGCCGGAATGAAAGGACGGGGGAAATGGGAGAACCCAGAGAAAACCTGCCGACAAGCGGCATCGTCTGGCACGATTCCCACATGCCAAAATACGGGGACCGACCCCGCCGGGAATCGAATCCGGATCGCCTTGGTGGGAGGTGAATGGTCTGACCATCCGGCCACCATGGCACCTCAATATAACATGAATTTTTTAATAATTTGTAAGTTTATCACACTAGATTATCACATTAAAGAAAAAGCCAGTTATAAAAATGTGGATCTAAATAATTTTCAAAAAATTGTTTCAGCATTAAAGTGTGTGTTTCCTCTACATTGCACTTTAGGATACCTCCGTCATTTCTTGGGTATTGAAAGAAAAATTGCCTCTAAGATCTTACTGTACAAAGTCAGTGGTCGCATTAACAGAAAAACCTCGAATTTACAAGGCTCTTCTCAGGAATCACAAAAATATTGAAACCATAAAATAATTAAAAGTAAGTCAGCAAACTATTGACTGTAAAATATTACATGGTTTGTAGGGTAACTACTTGCAACTGGCAAAAAAATATTAATGTTAACTGCAAAAATCAGTTAAAAACTGTGGCACTTCCAACAAGAAATGAGAGCGCCATAAGGTGCCTAATGGCAGGCTGCCCGCACAACACATAAAAGGGAGGGGAAAAAGCATTAAGGAACAAAGATAGCATCTAGAACACCCCAACCCATACCTTCCACTGTTACTCGTATCTCTGGTCCCTATAAATAGTCTATTTTCTCTCACTCTAAACTAGGGGCATGCTGGGATGAAATTTTACTTTCGGGAAATTTTTGGGCGGAAAACCATTTTTTCGTAACGGGATCAGGAAAAATGTACTATAAAGAACATACATATTGCTTACCATCTATATATGTTCATGCAAACAAACACAAAAACTAAACACTTTAAATTGAAAGTGGTAGTGTCTCTAAAACAAGATATTATTTTCATGTTGGAAAACTAATTCTTCTACATGTTGTACAGCCAAGGATTCTCGTTTTATCAAAACTATGTTGCCAGCAGATGAAAAAACTAATTTGTTGCTTTGGTAGCTGGTATGCCAAGATAATGGATTGCAGACTTGCACAGGTTTGGAAGAGTAGTTTTATGTTCTTCCCACCACTTGAGTGGGTCATCCGTTCAAAATATCAAAGGCATGTCCCATGAAGTTGCTGATTTCTCTAGAATATGAACTGACAGGACTTGAAAAAGAAGAAGCAGCAGCTAAACCATCAAATTCCTTCCATAAGCCATCAGAGATTTCCATTGCGAAAACTAAAGCCGAATTCGGAAGTTGGAGGTTTATGAATCAACACAAAGGTAGAGTAATTTATTTTAGCGCCGGTAAACAATAAACAAAAATAACTCGAAGCTAATGGCGAGAGCTCGCCCTTTTATACCTGTCCAGCAGGCAAAGTACCGTTAGCGAGGTGACGGGATGACCGGAGAGGAGCAGAGAAGGAGACAGAGGCTGTCTGCTGATAACCAGGCTGGCCACCCCGACACTCGTGACTTCCCTGCTACATACATAAACACTCTTCTACTTATGTGCATCGTGTTGCCATAAAAATAATATAGAAATACTGTTTGGGATTTTGTGTGTGTGTGAGGTTGGTAACAAAAGAAAAACAGTGAAGAAAACATGGCAGGCGTGTAGGTTAGGTGTTACATTGGTTGTGTCTCCGTGAGACATATTTCTTACTGTTACCGTTTGGTATTTATCTTTAACATTGTGAGCAACCACCTTGGTTGCTGGTCCTCCGGACTAGTGAATTGGTGAGAACACTTTGGTCCTCCGGGCCGGATCCGGCGCCATCTTACTAGGTACTTTTCAATACAGCATTCCTTTGTGTACGAGTACTGTAGTGTCGGTTAAGTTCAATATTATCTGGTTTCGTTTAGGGTGATTACGGGTGAACTGCAGCTTTTACAAACTTTGTAACGTATGTTACGGTTATTGACTTTGTCGTTGTCCTTTGTGTTTCATCAGCCGACCGTGTTTCAGTACGCCCAGTGCGTATAACTGTCGGCACGGTGCGTGTAACTATCGATAGTGACTCTCGAATCGTGGTGCCGGCCGTGTCAGAACAATGCGTGTAACTATCAATAATGACTCTCGAATCGCTGCATATAGCATATTTTCCGTGACGTTTGTTTACTGTTTATCTGAACTGAACACGTCTGGGTCAAGACGCACTGTATTGTAATTTACGGTTGATTGTTTTTGATTGTTTTACTCGGAAATATGACGACTTTAATAAGACATTTGGAAGCCAGGCTAAAGCTTGCATCAGATCGTATAAGCAGAGTCTTACGTCTAGCAACACAGGTGGATGAAGACAAGACACAAACTGAACTCTTCAAGGCACACTGTAGAGATTTGGAGAAGTTGAAGACGGAGTTTGAAGAAAATCAAATTTCCCAAAGTGTCCAAAATTTAGGCAACAAGAAATTCGACTCTGAGCAACATCTGAGCAACATGAAAACTTGATAATTGAATTTGAGGAAGCCTATTACACCATCATGAAAACAATAACTCGTGTCACAGAAGATCAACACAAAGTACGAGGAACGACATCAGCATCATGCAGCATCAAATTGCCTAAATTGTCCCTTCCAAGGTTTGATGGACAGGTCACTCAGTGGAAGGGCTACTACGACTTGTTTAACTCACTAGTGCATGGTAACAACTCACTAAATCCTGTTGAAAAGTTCCATTATTTAGTAACCTAATTGGAGGGAGAACCCCTTAGGCTAGTGACAGGTCTTCCACTGACAGACGAAAATTACTCTGTAGCATAGACTACGCTAACTGATAGGTATCAGGATGTGCGAGTAATTGCAACAGCTCATTGGGAAAGAATAGTCAATTTCCGGCAATTACCTCTAACTCTCCCTCTAAATTACGACAGATGTTGGATACGTTCAAGGAAAATCTTGGTGCATTGTAGGTCTTAAAATTTCCTGTCGATGAGTGGAGTTTTGTAATGTTGAACCTGACCCTCAACAAGCTGGACTCTGAAACGAGGGAGCGATTTGAATTAGCACATGCGGCGGTAGAATTGCCAACATTTAAGCAATTATCTGAATTTCTAGAGGTTCAATGTAAGGCTCTTACAACTGCCACTCAGTTATCAAGTCTTGGAGAGAAGACTAAAGTACTGTATCGGAAGGTCATGGAATCCAGGGTAGTCTCATCAAACCACAGACCTAATCCTATAAAAACAGCCTTTGTAGTTAACACACAGCACCAATTGTGTACCATTTGTCAAGCCGAGCATGTTATCTATAAATGCTCTGTGTTTCTAGGAGAATCACCTGACATGCGGCGTGAAATGGTAAGAAAACATCGCCTGTGCTTTAATTGCCTTAAGGGGCACCAAGCAAAGAGTTGTTTGTCAAAGGCAACATGTGTGCATTGTGGTCGACGCCATCACAGCCTGTTGCATGCCAACACTCCAGCTCACGATCAGCAGACTTCTGCATCTCAGGTGAATTTGAGTTTAGATGAGGAGACTGTGAAGACACTAGAGGTGACCACACCAGTTCATTCACTGGCCAGTTCCAGTTCTGTACCTCAACAATCCTACTGGGAACAGCTTTAGTTCATATCAAAGATGCATTGGGCGAATTCCAAGTGGTCCGAGTATTGATCGACTCAGCGTCGCAGTCTTCCTTTATGACTGAAGACTGTGCAGCACGCCTAGGTCTGAAGCGTCGCAAGACACAGGTTTTTGTTAAAGGGTTAGGGGGTGACACAAAGCCCCAGGTTGGTCGAGGAACGGTTTCATGTGTATTGAAGCCATGCATTGCAGGCGGTCCTTGTTTGAGCACTGATGTTGTCATTCTGCGTAAGATAACATCAACTATGCCTACAGTGGGCTTGTCACCAGAAGTTCAAAATTGGTTTAATGAACTAGAATTAGCAGACCCCAGTTTTCACACTCCAGGGGCTATCAGTATGCTCCTAGGAGCTGAACTTTATCCTGATGTTATTGATGGTGGGCGGATGGTTGGCCCAGAAGGGTTTCCATCAGCTCTGCATAGCATCTTTGGATGGGTCCTCATTGGGCGTGTTGCATGTGCTAATGCTAATAACACTTTATCTTCATTTTTTGTACAGAGTGAAATATCCCTGGACGTAACAATGAAACGGTTTTGGGAGGTAGAGGAACCACCAGTTGTTCAGCACCAGGACCCAGACGACATTGCGTGCGAGTTACACTTCCGTGAATCTCATTCCCAGGACAGCAGTGGACAGTACATTGTAAGATCACCATTTAAGAGCAACAGTGTACTGGGCTTAGGGGATTCTCACCAGCAAGCACTAAACCGTTAGCATAATTTGGAGAAGAGACTGACGAATTCACACTCCTTTAAAGAGGAATATGGCAAGTTCATGTGTGAATACAAAGAGCTTTCCCACATGGAACGTGTCACGACAGGGCAGGACAAATCCTCAAACTACTATATACCCCAACATGGTGTAAGGAAAGAAGCAAGCTCCACTACTAAGTTGCGAGTAGTGTTTGATGCTTCCGCTGTGATCACATCAGGGAAATCATTGAACGATATCTTGCTGAAGGGGCCAAAACTACAGAAAGGAATTGTAGAGATTATTTTAAGGTTTCGCACTCACACAGTTGTCTTCACAACAGATATCAGTAAAATGTACAGGCAAGTTTTGATGCACCCAGAAGATCGTCATTTTCAGATGGTGTTGTGGAGAGACTCACCTGAGCTACCGGTTGCTGAGTATTAACTCAACACAGTAACTTATGGTGTATCGTCAGCCCCATTTTTAGCAATGAGAACCCTTCATCAGTTAGCAGCGGATGAAGGCACCCATTATCCTGAAGCGGCAGAGGTTCTGAAACATGATATTTTTGTTGATAATATTGTCACTGGAGCAAATACGTTAGAGGATGCAGCCAAGCTTCAGTCAGATTTGATTGGTTTGTTAAAACGTGGAGGGTTTCAGCTTAGGAAATGGTCCAGTAGTCACCAAAAACTTTTAGAGAACCTGCCAGTCAGTCATCTTCAGGTACCTCTTTCATTCAATGAAGATTGGGGCACAGTCATTAAGGTATTGGGGCTAGAGTGGGATTCGAAACTTGGTGGGTTCTCATACCATGTTCTGCTCGCAGACTCCACATCCACCAAACGAAACATACTTTCTAACATAGCTAGAATTTTTGATCCGTTGGGTTGGCTCACCCCTGTTGTATTCAGAGCCAAAGCATTCCTGCAGTCTCTCTGGATTCTAGGTGTTGGTTGGGATGATCCTTTGCCTAGTAAATATCAAAGATTTTGGGAAACTTTCACAGCTGATTGCCCTGTACTGAAGAGAATTGGAATCCTCAGACACGTGCTTACTGCAGGTAGCATGGAGATGCAGCTACATGTCTTCAGTGACGCTTCTAGCAAGGGATATTCTGCAGTAGTTTATCTTAGGGTCACTAATATTTCAGGACATGTTCGGACGTATCTGCTACTTGCTAAGTCCAAGGTTGCACCCGTCAAGACTGTTTCACTTCCGGGACTAGAACTTTGCGGCGCACAGCTTGGAGCAAAACTACTGAGATATGTGGAGGAAGTTCTAGTAACCACAATTAAATTATCAGCCATTACTGCATGGTCAGATTCTACTGTCGTGCTGGCCTGGCTCCGTACCTCACCTCATCGCCTTAAAATATTTGTTGTCAACTGTGCGGCTGACATCCAAGAGCGAGTGCCACCCAGCCACTGGCGGCATGTACCATGAAGGTGGAATCCGGCAGACTGTGCTTCAAGGGGTTTGTCTCCAGGTGAGCTTGTAGACCATCAGCTGTGGTGGAACAGGCCTTCTTGGCTGTGTGAACCATCTGATCAGTGGCCTCAATTCACCATCTCTCCAGATTTTCAGGATCTGCCAGATGTAAAGGACCAGACTGTGAATTCTATGATTATGGCATGGAAGACATGTGGTTCACAGAGATTGTACAGACGTTTTCATCGCTATGACAGCTACAGCGGGTTATGGCATTTGTGCTCCGATTTGTCCGGAATCTGAGAGCAGCTTACCCTCTGAGACAGTTGGGGCCATTATCAGTCGATGAACTTAACACAGCGCTCAGGTTTTGTATCAAACAGGTACAAGCCGACACGTTCAAGGAGGAATTACAGAGTCTGAAAGGCAACAGAGAATGTTCAGCCATTTTGAGACGTTTGTAAGGTACTTGGCCTACCTACCCTATTAATTTCCAAATTTGGTTACTAACTTTGATTGTAGAATCTTTTTTTTTTGCTAGTACCGGCGTCAGCATAGGCCTAATAGTATCCCGGGAGGTTTCGTGGTTGCTAGTTATAATAATGTTGATGTGTGAGAGGGGTCGCCTGACGGTAGTGTGCCCGGCCTACCACATA